>JAWPHD010017683.1:15000-43349 GCA_037043455.1 Cyrtodaria siliqua | reverse complement strand
ATAGACTACCATCACAGTGTCACAATAAATAGAATATCTGAAGCGTATGCAGTAACAATACATCTGCAAACTAGAAAATGTGTCAGTCTCCACTGTCATTAAACTTGGAAAGAGAAATCAGTTGCCAAAAACAACGTCTGGTACTCTTTCTGGGTGGGAAAGGCAACAGTCACACAGCCAGTAATTTTTGATATTGGTTTTAATTTTTTGGGAAAGTGGTCTAATTAGAAAATGTGTATTGAACATGAGGAACGCTCTTTAAAGAGAACTGTTTGTTTGCGAATTTTAAAAAACAAACAACAGGACAATGTTGGTTGAAAAACAAATATACTTTCTCGTGATTTTTTGAAATTAGTTAATCACTAGCTGACGTGCCTTTATTAATAATGAACCAAACGTCCACTAACCTTGAAGCAAGGTTAACAGTGTACGCAAATAATTTGTGAACATTACCAACCCCGCGAAAGGCAAATTTACATATATTGATCGGCGTTTAACTGTTGATTTGCTATATAATTGTTGTTGAATTAAGCATTGTCGGAGGTTAACCTGGTTGTGAACGCAGGCAATTGCTTCCACGTTTCATGAATCGCGTTTGCGCTTTATGGTAAATTTGCCACTCACAATCGGCGTTTAAGATCGCATCAATCGGCGTTCAAGATCGCATATACGCCGAAACTGTGCGAATCAATTCTTATATTATCTTATTTTATTATTTTCCATTTTTTTGGTATAGTAGCTTCCTATGATATCAAGCGTTCTATGGTATCACGGGTAGTGAGTCAAATCTATAAAACGTATGCCTCTCTGCTAAAATATGAGTGATTATGTTATAGATGTGATAGATTTTAGGTACATACAATAAAATAATTGAAAATAATAAGTATATTTATCATAAATAAAAGAATATAGGAAAGTAATGCAAAATGTTGACAATTTCCTTATGATCTGTAAAATTCATCATCCCTAGTCTACATAAACGCAGTTTTCATTACCTTGAAGGTTGTAAAATGCATTAATTTTAGTCTGATGAGTCTATTGTACATTATTGTTTCTAGAAATGGTCACTCATTGAATATTATACCAGTTACTAACAAATACAGGATACACAATATGTGCATACCTTGATATCATAGAACTTCTAAAATAATAGGCTCAATGAGGGTACCCGTCTTTTCAAATCTAATTCTGACATTTTTACATAAAAATGATTGCATTTTATAACATAATAATTTAGTAGAAGGGTCACAGAAAGCATTTTATAACATAATAATTTAGTAGAAGGATAATAATTTAGTAGAAGGGTCACAGAAAGCATTTTATAACATAATAATTTAGTAGAAGGGTCACAGAAAGCATTTTATAACATAATAATTTAGTAGAAGGGTCACAGAAAGCATTTTATATTCCTTTTCTTTAAATATTGTTTACAGTTTTTTTTTTTTGTTAAACCATTTAAGTACCGTGATACCATAGAACACCATGCTACCAACAATAACATGCATTGGTAGGTTGTTAATGATTACAATGTGAAAGAAAGATAAATATCGTCAGTGTATTCAGACCGCGGAATAGCCATTTTCTATTAATGTACATTGGATGCGTGCGCAAATAGCATTGCCTATGTGAAAAGTGAAGTTTTATTCAAAATGAGACGCGGTATAAAGTGGCTGTAAACATTTGAGAATGATGTTAATTAAAGAAACATAGTACACCAGACGCTTCATGTTTATAGAAAGTAAGACACATATTATAATAATATCCACTCTAACCATTGCCTGTTTGACCGAACAGCCCGCATGACAAGGACTGAAATACGAGATTCCGTTATCTCCGCATATTGGGAAGTATTTCTCGTCAGTACAGCTGCACCCATCCAAGCAGGATGTTTCCGGAGTTTGGTAAAACATCGATAATTCACTGGAAAATACGTGTTATATGCTTTAAGAAGGTTAATTAAATCCCTAATTATATATACAGCGATTAAAAGATGAATGCATACTGTATACATGGAAACCTCATATAATTAGCACAGATGCGATATTACATATAACATAGGGAGGAAAGCGCCTACCTTTTACCGTTGACAACAAACCAATGTTGGTTGGTCGTATCCCAAAAAGAAGCCACTAGAAATGTATGCTATGTTCAAGCAATAGAAACCAATAAGTAATAGATAGAGTATGGTCTCACTGAGTTGGTTAATTTAAATATTTAGATGGGCGAAGCCCTTCGAGGTGTTTAAAACTAAGAACAAGATGAAACCATACTCCATTTGTTTTGTAGCATGTTCATTTCAGCTCCCTGCCATACTCTAACTTCCAATAACCGGTAGTTGTAGTACACCATTTAGGTGTTATTTTCAATTAAACGATTTGTACCTGTGCTATTATAAAGGTAATTTTCAATGACCATGCTACAATAAGTAATGTTGTCATTTGAGGTGTCATGTGGATATAATTAACCGAGATGCGATATTACATGTAACATAGAGAAGCAAACACCTACGTTTTACCGTTGTCTCCAACCAATGTTGGTTGGTCGCATCCCAAAAAGAAGCCACCAGAAATGCATGCTATGTTCAAGCAAGAGAAACCAATCATAAATAATGTTGTCATTCGGGGTGTTAGTTGGAATTTCCGTGTCAAAATTCCACCTAAAAAGGAACCGAGAGCAACTGCCGCAATGTTGCTTATAGCTGAAAAGAAGGATAAAGATATCGGACAGGGAAAGCAGAATTCAAGGACGACAGTCAACCACAAAACACAAAAACAAACACGCAAACAGACAAACGAAAAGGCAAAAGTAATAAAAAATGCAAACGACATCACAAACACAAAAGGGTTGACAATAGGGCTACCGCCTTGGAACGGTCAGTGGCAAAGTAGGCCACTGGGGTTTTAAACCGGTTCTAGGGTGCACCAAACCTCACACTTACCCTACTGTCATCCCATTAAAACAGGACAGTGTAAATAAAGAAATCCCCGCCATGATCTAATCTCTAACCAACAACAAGTAAATACATCATGTTGAGTTTAAGTGTCAAAATGTTGTAGTAGTTGTTATTAGTGTTGTTAGAGAAATCATACTCAGTTTACATGTCAAAACTGCAACGTGTCAAAAGTAAGTTACTGGTAAAAAACATAGTTTTGATGTGCAGTGTCAAAATAATACACATAACTTGTCTTGCCTTTTATTCATCTTTGTAATTAATGTGTGTTTCTTGGCGTGGCTTTGCTTGAATGTGGTCCTTGAATGCTGCATTTCCTTTCGACTTATATTTTTGCTTTTAGGAAACGGTCTACACGTGGCTTATAGCTGATACAGAACATGAGGTGACATTCCGTGTCAAAATTCAAATTTTAAAGACTCCGTTGGATACCGCTTATAGCTTAATCAAATACATAGGTATTATTGCTTTCCCTGTCAAATCACCTTATAAATATACCAAATATCTTTTATTTCAAACAGTAGGCATTCTGCCCATGAGTTCACAAATATCGATAAATACAGAATTACATGCACATGATATACAGTTCTGGTAACTGACAATATATTGGTATGCATAAACTGGGCTGATACATATTATGGATTCATATATAAAAGAGGTATTCTTGTTTTAAACAATTTGAAAAGAACAAAAGAAAAACTAAAAACAAACAACAAAACAAATACGAAGGAATCAATGGACAATTGGAATTATGGAACAAATATAGCAGTAGTGTTGGTTCACTGTTACACAGCTCCGCCTTTGAAGAAACAGAGAGATGTTGATCTGCTGCTTTATTCTCTTAATTGTGTTTGTTGCTCCCAAAGGATCACCTTTATCAGTATTTATTAACATTCACACTAGCGTTCGTTTAGTGCAGTGTGGCGGCTGTAAAAAGTCTCCCAGTGCTACGAATCAGTAGTGTTATTTTTACTGGTCCTTTGGGACCAACGAGCCCAATTTAGGTGGCTTTGAAGTAGAATACCGCTTAAGCCGGTGCTAGGGGGCGTTAGAAGTGTTGCTTCAGACTCAATAAAACCGAGTCTGCTGCTTTATTCTCTTAATTGTGTTTGTTGCTCTCAAAGGATCACCTTTATCAGTATGTATTGATTATTACGCAAACTAATAATTCGAAAACAGTTTAAAATAATTATATTAAGCTGTTATGCTTTCCAATGGAGAATATACAAAATCATTTGTTAACGCATGTACCAATAATAACGTTGTGTCAACTGTGTTTATAGCACATGTATTATGTATGTAACTGGACAAAAACGATTTTTAACTGAGGGTAATTTTGAAAATTAGTGGCTTCAGTAGTATTACAGTTATTATTTACTTGTACCTTTGGGATCATCAAGCCCATTCTATGTTGCTTTAAAGTAGAATATCGCTTAAGCCGGTGCTAGGAGACGTGAGAGGAGTTGCACCTTATAATTACTTCTCATGAACAGACGCAATAAAACCGAATCTGCTACTTTTCTCTCTTGTTTGTGTTTGTTGCTTCCAAGGATCACCTTTTCAGTAATTATTCAATTAACGACTTGGGACAGTTAATACACGACAGTTAAATAGATTTAAACCAAACAGGACGGTAACACTAATACTCAACACAAAGTATGTATCATCACTGTTAAGTTTAAACATAAACATGTTGCTGCTTTAACACTTTAACTGTTAAAAATTGATTGTAATTTTTAAATTCAAATTGGAGTAATGTGATTTTACATGTTGATAAAAAGATATTCAAGCACGCTTTTGTTTACATGAGGTAAGTTCAAAGATTTAAATCGAGTATAATCAAATATATTTTTTATAAATCTAGTTGCCAAGCATGAACAGTACATGTATTTCATGGCAGAATTAAATGTAGTTACTGTTGCTTAAATAGGCGAAACGGGTATGCGCTTTGAAAGAAATATAAAAAAATCGGACAGGGAAAGTAGCATTCAATGAGGACAGTCAACCACAAAACACAGAAACAAACACAGAAACAGACAAAGTTGTAATCAAGCAGATAGTATCGACAAAGTACGAACATGGCAACATTTGCGACAATTATCAAGAAAACGTTAAAATTTGTTGAACTCGTCGATAATGATTTGTGTATGCATATGAAGTAATCTTATATTGTTGAAAGCTTCGAAATAAATAAGATAAATAACTAAACCCAGCTGAAATGCACGTATAACAGTAGTTATACACCTCGAACAGGACATTAATTAATCACAACTATCAGTCAACCCAAACTACGAATAAAGAACAAACAACAATTACAAGGAAAACTATGCAAAGCGTCAGGCATAAAAGTGTATAAACAATAAAAAAACGTGTAAAACGAATATAAGTATAAAAGCTTTAAAACACAGTACCCATAACAATGTTAGCTTGCCAGAGGGGTATTGTATATTGTGAAGAAAGATACTTTGGCAGGAATGCCAAAACCCCGGCCACGCCAATCATATTCAAGCACCCAGCTATGATTAACATCATATAAAATGGATTTCTCAGAAGTCGGAGTAAAGACAATAGGAACTCTGAAACGAAATATTGCGTAAAACATGTACGGATTGTTATAAATTCGAAACATATATGCGAAACTACTGTTTGGTCACATAAAACGTATGTGTTCCAAGGCATTATAAGCATTATTTTACATTCTAATATAAATAGTAAACTAGTACGATGCTTGACTTTTGAGATGGAATACAGCTCCAATACTGCTAATAGTAATATCAATTATTATGAGTTAAACAGATGAGATATGGAAACAAACTTAGATACTGTTTTAAAAACAATTATTATATGTCTATCTGTCGCATACCATAAACAACTATGATAATAAGAATATTTCTACCTTTGACTTCGTGCAAAACTGAGATCTTAGATGAAGTCTTTGTTTCTGGGGAGTCTTTATTCGTAAGTTCTACGTCGTTTTGCCTGCTTTTTGATTTCAGTTTCCTGGGAAAGCACATAATTGGCAAGCTGAAGGCTATTGAAAATACACCAAACACAATAAATCCCAGCCACCAAGCCCCTATCCAACGAGGATCTGACGGAGTTATGTCAACATCTAAAACAAAAGGCAATCGATACAGTACATGTTACAGAGCCATCATGAATACAAAAAACTGTCATATTTAACACATACTAAAATACTATTAGCACGGTCTGATCTATACACGTTTGACGATGTTCCCTTTAAATGAATACATTATTTTAATACATACACTTGGTTAAAATGTTGAAATATCCGACTAGTTGATGTTCCAACATAACTGAATAGTGCAAAATCCATCAGTCATTTGACGTTAAACTGTCAACTGCATGGACTGCGTGACGTCACTAAGTTGTATTCAGTAACAACCAATTGCTCTCAAAACATTTGCAATATCTTGTACACTGCTTCGCAGCATTACTCGAATGTAAATCGAAGGTTTCCATATTGGTTACGTCATCGCGCCTTAGATTCCCGGCAAAAAAAATTCTTTCAAAATTAAAGTTATCATCCAAATTTTGCAATGTCATTCAACTAATTGCTCCATCAATAGTTTATGTACATGAAAGCAGTGATGAGACATTCATCTGCATTGTAAAAATCAAACATTCAACGCAAATTATACATCAACACGTGTGGCTAGCGGCCACATTGTTTACATAGCAGCAGTGCAATATTTTCTGTGCCATTGTTTTCCGGCTTAAAAAATTTCAAGATTTTGAACATAACGAAGCCCGATATACACACGAGGCGGGATCCCGAAGAATGACGGGATTGGCTGAGCGTTCACGATTGGCGTTAGAATCACTTTAAACGGTATTGGTATTTTGACTTTTGCCACAGTACATCAGCCGTTCAAGGCTAATAAAATCGAGTTTAACAAACCCTCAAATATGTCAAGATTTAGCAATATTTGAGGTCATATACATACAGAGAACCCAATAACCTAAGTATAATTTTTAATTGCACATGTTCGTTGTTTCTCGTTGATGTCTTTATGTGCTCTAAATAAGTTAAAATATGGAGACAACTGTATTATCAGTTCAAGTTTACGAATGATGTCAGGAAAAAAGCTAGATAATTTGCACTTTATCTCTCTATGTAGATCGACAACTTCGGCTTTACCATTAATGTGTAATTGATTGTCATTAAGTTTGCCACTTTGCAAATATCACGTATCAAAAAAAAAATGCGTTACTAAATAAAGCATAGAATAAAAAGCTAGAATATGCTATTACCAGTTGACTAATATTAAATAAAAAGTGAGTTAATGACCCAAGTTACCTTCTAGTGTCACGTAAATTTTGCTGAACAGTCCTCCTAATAGATAGCCTAGAGCAGGTCCAAATATTCCTGTACCGGTTAATATTCCCATATAGAAGCCCGTTTTACGTTTGTCAACTGCATCGTCCACATAGAGGGTCACGAAGGGACCTCTAGGTGATTTACCGATTCCTTGCAATACCTATTTGGGAGAGGTCATTATTATCAATGTATACTATATAATTAAACGTATATGGTGACGACAGACAATTTAAATTCTAAACGCATTTCGTTATAGTTATAATGGACGTTTAAGCAGCATTTTATAGTACCCAACATTTTAATATCAATTCAAAGTTCTGTCAAATGCTATACTGCAAGGACAAATTTCATGACTGTACCGGTCAATGCACTTACTGAATGTTTAAAGAAATATTAAAATATCGTACAGGGAAAGTAGCATTCAAGGAGGTCAGTCAACCACAAAACACAGAAACAAACACGCAAACAAATAAACAAGAAAGCAAAAGTAATAATAAATACTATCGACATCCCAAACACAAATGGGTTGACAATAGGGCTACCGCCTTGGAACGGTCAGTGGCAAAGTAGGCCACTGGGGGTTTAAAAAGGTTCTAGGGTGCACCAAACCTCACAGTTACCCTACTGTCATCCCATTAAAACAGGACAGTGTAAATAAAGAAATCCCCGCCATGATCTAATGATTTAAGGCTGATAGTAACCCTTTTATGTTTATGATTTCTGGTCTCTTTCTTTGAAATATATTTATTGATATGTACTTCTTATTTTAAAAATGCATTTGATGTTTGGTGCATCCTAGCACCTGGTTTAACAACACCACACCCCTTTCCAGCAGCCTTCAAAGATGGTAACTCTAGTGTCAACCCTTTTACGTTTGCGATGTCACATCTTGCCTTTTATTCATCTTTAAAAGTATGTTTTGATTCTGTATGTGTTTCTGGTTTACTGCGGTCCTCCAATGCTTCATTTTCTGTTCAACATGTATATCTACGTTGAATAACTTCGTTCTGTGAATGATATTCTTTCTATTTAAGGTTTACAACTTTTTTGATCGATTTGTATTGCGATATTTAAACTAACTCGGGCAATACAAAACAGTGTAAAACAAGAAAACAAATATCAACAACTAAAAAGTTCCTCTATGAACACTAAAAACGTCAATGACTACTTTTTTACTTTTTTTAAACCTTCAAATCATACCATTCCAATAGCTATTAGCCAAAATGCCAAATTCTTGATCCAAAGTTGTTCCACACCGTATGAAACTCCTTTGCTGTTTTTCTCAGAGCACATGCTATTTTCAAACGCTCCTGTAGCATTAATGCACATCGGAACTTGTGGTCCTGCGAAATTCCGGACAGGTTCTGATCCGATAACTGAAGCTTTTACTGACGTCGACTCGACGGCATACATAGACCGATCTTGGATGAAATATGGCAGCGCACACAGGAGACCACAAATGCCGAAGAGCAACGTACTGATACCCAAGCCTCTCGGAATGTGAACCTAAGAAAGACAACAAATAGTATTTAAGTCCAGCCTTAAAGAATCTGTATCTACACAACGACATCAGCTAGTATTTAATTCAAGCTTTTGCAATGTGTACCTACAAACATATATTCGCTGATATCTTTAGGAATGTTTACATAAAAAAGGCATCAGCTAGTATTTAAATCAAGCCTATGTAAATGTTTCTATATAAAAAGACTACAGCTGCTACCTAATTCAAAGTAGTCGTACCTGCAGCTATATCGACGCTTTTATACGTAAACTGACAATATAAATTTATCTTTTACCCATGGCATCATGTTTTAAAAAACAGAAAACTGTAAATCAGTGTTTCAATATCAACCTGGATACTACTGTTGAGCTCTTCAGACAACATTTTAACATACAACACATTTATAAAAGGCATTAAAGCAGATATACACATATTTTAGTTACATGAAATCAAAATGAATTACATCTACTAACCTTTCTAGCGATATAGCCGGCAAATATGACACTTGAGAGATAACCAATGTCATTGCAGCTCATCAGTAAACCAGTCTCCGAACTGCTAAAACCAAATTGCTTCTCCAGCATAGATACCTGGAAATAATCACGTAGCAATCTTTAAGATAGCAGGACAACTTAGCCCTACAATACGCCATTAAATTAAAATCTAACCCTTCAAACCCAACTTTCGATAATGTTTTAATCCAAGTTATGAACCTCTTTTTTATCCAAAACCGAAGGCCATTCGATCATTTGGTCTAAGTATTAAACCAAAATTAAGAGACACTGAAATCGACCTAAATTTAATTGCCAAGTACAAAGTATCACAAATTCCACCATGGTTTTTGGAAATACCAACAATTATTTTTGATCTTTGTAATAGTAACAAATCCAGTACAGACCAAACAGTCTTTCAAAGCTAATCTAATGAAATTAAATCGAAATACAGTAATTTTCAACATATATACACAGATGGTTATAAAGATGGAGATAAGGTAGCTGCAGCAGCTGTTATTCACAAACACAGAATAAAGAGCCGCCTGCCTGACAAGGCCACTATCTTTTTAGCTGAACTTAAGGCAATTGAACTTGCCTTAAATTATATTCAGGAATCTGATGATGACCATTTTGTAATAATTTCTGATTCCCTTTCATCTCTTCAAGCACTGGGTAATATGAAACATGATAACCCAGTTATTCTTCAGCTTTTAGAAAAATACAATTCTCTTATAGTTGATAATGTTATTATTTTCTGCTGGCTTCCAACTATATAAATCATTATAATGTGTTCTAATATATATTTACTTGTTTATATACCCGTTTACGGGCATTTGTTGATTTACATACATAGTTTCTATTACACCTTATCATCCCTTTTTTTTAAATAGTTTTATCTTTTTTATATTTACATTAATTTTTAATTAATACTTCATTTTTTCATTTTTTATAAAGTTTTGCGCACAATATGACCTATTTATATGTGGACGTGCCGTAAAACACCATTCATTTCATTCATTTAAGATATCAGGGAGGTTTAAGTTAACCTGTAGGCCTTATTGCCTACTGACCGTTCCAAGTCGGTAACCCTGTCTTCACCACCCTTTCTGTTGTTTTTTGTCTCTTTCATTGTATTATCAAGTCCTTGTTTGCAGTACAGTGCGGACCTACGATGCCATTGCGTTCGGATGCTGTGGTTTCTATAGGACCCTATATCTCATTTTTGGTACATCCTACTTGGACATTAAAAAAGCATGTGAATCTTGAATATTTACAGCCAGCACCCTTCATGGCTTATCAACTCAGGTATATAAATTGAGGACCGCTCTTAGTTGTTTTTTTGTATAGCATTGCTATATTGAGGGTAAGAATAGCTTAACAATACCTTGTAATTCATTTAATAGAGAAATGTATGTTCATAGTTTAGCTTTTGAATACAAAACTTATCTGGTATTTCTTAACTATTTTTAGACCAAAAATCAGAGCACAACACAATAAATATACGACATTCTTTAATGTGTTATTATGATGTGTATTGGTCACACATGTTTTATTGGGTGGGTCTCATAATCTGAAGAAAAAATGAATATCACACGTTGCTCATGAAATTGTATGGCTAATAGTGATTTACAGTTACCTATAGAAATTCTCCCCCCCCCCGGAATACAATAGGCTCGAAATATGTCCTTAAATGGACTTACAGCAATCTTGAAGTAGTTATATAGGGAATACTCAACAGTCTCGGTGAGGTACGAGTTTTTTAACCCAATTACAACCTGTTCGAGTGACATATCTTTTTGTATCACACTGAGACTGTTGTTATTCTATTTATTATATACCTATCAGTGATTTTTTAAGGATATTTAATTGAAAATACTTCCCCCACCTCGCGCCCCCCACGTAAGATGCCCTCGCATATAAATACATTTGGCAGGTTTTGAAATGAGCCGTTAACATTTGCTGGTTGAACGCAAGAGCAATCTGCAGTACCATTAAATACAAAAATGGTAAAAAGGTAGTTCTGGCAAAGTGATATTGTCACACCAGTGACAATATAGAATCAAAGTACTGAAGGCACTGATGGGCGGTGCTTTTTGTAAGTGTTGAAATGAATGGGAAATGGAAGTGCTTTAAATGTAACTTCCATGGTTTGTTTTTTACATTCAGTGATGTTTCAGATGATTGATATTCATTACCAATTGCATATTTAAACATATTTTAGCTAACTCATATGGCCTGAATCAGCTTCCGTAGATTCCCAAAATGTGACTCAAGGTCACTCCAATTTATTCACTCCACTCCACTCCAAGACTCCACACCAAGAATCCATTATATAACATATTGTGCCCTTCAGCGAGCCATTGTTCTATTTTCAGTAACATGATACACTTTCTATGATACATATACCGTCTGCTTTTAGCATGATTATAACCAGAGTTAGAACCTTTTAAACAGCTGATAAAAAGTTGACTTAGTGAAATGTTGATAAAATAGGTATGTATGACCTAAATAAATAATAAATTGCCTTTATTCTGAACATTGTTTCTTATTGGGGGGCATCAAATTAAAGGCATGCATGAGAGACTACTTCTTCTAGCGTAGTGTTGCATAGTGCTGTTAGGTTTGTCACATTCCTAGAATGCTTTTGAAATCTTCCCTCATACCACTGACGGTGCATTCGCACCGCCAAAAATGTGTATCTGCTTTCATACAATCAAATAAAAAATCCATTTCGCTTTGTTAGCATTGATCTTATTATTGATTCAATATAATCGATATTTGATAATACAGTCGAAACTAATTTGTTTGAAACCATTCAAATAATTACATAGATTAATACTGATTTAAAAGTATGCAAGATGTGAAGAATACTAACAGAACGCCGAGAGTTAAAAAAAATCAAAATTCATACCTTTCATTATTATATACAATCTTAGATAATATGAGATAAAACAAAAGAAAAAGGTACATACATACACAAACAAAGGGTATAACACAACTGTATGAAAGTTCTGTTTTGTTCAGTAAAAGGAAATGAAATCATTACTGTTGTGGAAATTGAATGATACAACAATAATCAACCGAACGCGCTAGACGAACCTGTGAGTTCACATAGACTGTCAGTGTGGAAGTTAGTAGACCGGATATGCTGTATACTCCAATAAATGCACCTATCCGTGCAAACACCTGAAACACATAAAAGTGAAATGTCACAAGTGCAATAAACAAAGTCATGTCCTGACACGATAACGATCCGTAAGTAGTTTTAAAAGGAAATGACGATGAAAAAGAAGAAAACAATATTTAAGAGGTAATTCTAACTTAACAAGGAAATATATTAATAGATACACGAGTATACAATAGTTTTGTTGTAAGCCACCATTGGTGATCCGCTTAATCTCCGTACCCCTACCTCTATGTCGCAGAAATGGTAGCTACCTCGCATGTTCAACCCAAGGCCGGATCACACCAAATACTTTATAAGAATCACAGTAGTAGCTTACCTGGTTGACGACCAATATACAAGGACGTCCAAAATACAAGGACACCCAAAATACAAAGAAGTACTAAGACTGGTCGACCCGTTGTCAGTATAATATGACTGCTTGTTTATAATAACTCAATGTAAATCTTCCAGGTGGTCCTTTTTGCCACTGACCGTTCCAAGGCGGTACCCCTGTTGTCAATCAACCCTTGTATGTTTGTGTTGTGCTGTTTTGCTGAATGTGTTTGTGATGTAATTTTTGAATCACCTTTGCGTTATAATACTTGTTGGAGTGAGTGTATTCTGTGAATGCTACTATTCCTGTTGGACTTGTAACCTTTTCTTTCTATTTTATATTGATATAATATATTATCACGTATATACGCATTTTTGGCCCACAATATGCACTAACTTACTCTGCAAAAAGCTCATGCACATGAGACGTATCTTAACAGCGGCGCGTTATACGCAAACTTTAAGTCATATGATCGGGCCGACAACACATATTCATTATTGACCTGACATATGTCATTGTATACGGCGTGTATTCCAGTGTGACAATACTATGATTACATGTATTGTCTTATTAACATGATTAAACATAGAAGGAGGATCTAAAACATTGGAAATATTGGGTTGAAAATAACAATATAAGAATCCTAAAACTTGTTCAGAAACGAACAGTATTTTAATTATAATAAATATATAAATTTAATGATCACATAACGAACGACCCAAAAACTGACGCATGTGTATACATAACTTACAATTATATTTAAGAATTCCAAATTTCTCTTTTCATACTTTTTTTTACACGTCACCTATTATCTTGTTCTTGCCCCAACCAAACTGTTTTTGGCAGAGCAAACTGCTGCTAATAATAATATTTCCCAGTTATAAAGCATCCTACCTGAAGACAGCGTGGCTGAAAGCCGCCGATTCCACATTTTGTATCGGGATCATCGATACTATTAGATGTATGCCCGCCATTTTGAAGATACAATGGCTCAGTTGTTTCACCGTAAGGTGCGCTGGACTTCATGTTGATTGGTGGGAATTGTTGGTCTTAGGAACACTCACACATACCAATTGGTCAAAACCTACAATGTATCTAACGTGACTTGCAATCAGTACTGTTATTCATTCGATCTTTGGAGATCACTGAGCCCGATACTTATATTTAGTTATCGGTGGTACATTTTCAATTTCTTTTGTTTTCTTACTTAATTTTTGATTCGGTGGTTCCACTACTCCGGCCTATAAAAGGCTCTGGGTATTGTTTAACCACTTATAGGATATGTTGTCTGCTTTTTAATTTAGTCTTTTGGCTGTTACTTGTGATACGCAGGCTTCATAACCTCTGCTCCCAACTAAATTCCATTATTTTTATTTCGCTCTTCGGGGCATTTAATTTTATTAGATACTGGGACCATACGCCGTACGACATGGGGAAGCATATAACTCCATGTCCACCGCCGTATGCATGCCATCTTTGGGATGGTTAAAATTGTGTACTGTTGATTTTATTAATATTGAGTTCTGCTCAACCCGGGGCTAGAGGGCGTGAGCGGTAGCCAGCACATTTCTCTACCGCTCATGAACAGTCTCAATCAAACCGAGACTGCAATATTTCGTATGTGTCGTGCTCGGCCGTTTCCAAAGGTCCATTATCATACTTTTTTATATAATGCGGTCAACACTTGCAATGTTTTCAAATTACATAATACATTGCGGTTGAAACCTGAAATTGAAACGTTTTATTTTTTTTAACAATTGTTCAGTATTAACATGATAAATATGAAAATCTATTTGAAAATAGAATTAGAATATGTTAATATTTGTTTTATTATTATTATTATTATTATTATTTGCCAAACCAATATGGCGTTACAATTATTCGTCTTGGATGGCTTTGAGACATGATATTAACAGTACTATAAAGATAAATAAATGTATCACAGAATACTTATTGTTTTCATTACGCAAGGGACCATTTATGCGTAACAGGTGAATTACTTATAAAATATAGTTTTAAAAATTAGTCTTCAACCTCAGAGCATGAACATATTTAATGATCAAAGGAAAAAAAAAGAATATACAGATTTTTTTTTTTCTGATTGTTTTACGATATGTATTAGTAAATAATGTGGCATTATACTAAACAAGTGTTGTACATTACGTGGTCCAACTTTCAGATAATTCCATTAAGCGATAGAAAAGCTTATATTAGCAGTATTCTGTAACGGATATTTCGACAATAAAACACGTTTAAAAACTGTGTTTACTGAAAAAATGCGATAACCTGTTTTAAAATTACATAATAAATGTTTTAATTTTACAATATGCAAACTGTTTAAGCCGAAATTATGGTTTTATTTCATATCCCAGCCAACCCTGTTTTCGCCTTTTGGAGAAGGGGTTGAATAGGGTATGAAAGTTAATACTCAGTCCACGTAATGATGCAAAAATTAAGAAATAATGATAATAAGGTATTAGTTTAGAAATTGATAATATAAACATGTTCTAATAATATGTGTCAGTATTGAAAACGAGCAGAATAATTATCGTAATCTTTATCGCTATGGTTTTAAGAATAAAGAATAAGTGCGTCCTCTAAATCCTCCTTTACATAGACTTTTTAAAGTAAACATAACCGTACACATAACTAGGTATCCGAATTTAAAGAAATATTCGAAAAGACATTGAAGCCTTTGGGAATTGTTAGACTCTTTCTATAACATTTAATTCCATTTGTTTGCCAAAACATATACCCAATCAACACCGACCTGTGTATGAACTGCATCCAAACAACCGTCAAGCTTATCTGCACACACAATGTAGTTACCCAGATTTTATAGTAAGTGCCAGTTACAACTGTTGATCATCATTCCACTGATCTTTTCTTCATGTACTGGGTTAAATAGTAGGCCACTTATAAATTATACACAGGACATTTATAAATGCGTATTTAATTTTTCTTCATGTACTAGGTTAAATAAACGTTTATATAAACGCGTATTTAATATGCAAATTAGCATTTACTTTGTCTGCAAGTGATGTCCACGCATACTTAAATGGTATAATGTAATGTTCATTACCTACAGTCATACAATAGGACTAAATATTACTAATAAATTATTGGTGTTAAGGTCATGTACTTATGTATGGGTTAAAATCAAGGACCAGCAAAATACTACGAAAACGTACATCCCTTTATGGAACACAATTCTCTCCTCTTATGTGCATGCTTGGGCATTCATTTGCGAATCGTTAATTAATGCAGTGGCATATAATAGCGAAGCAATACATGTACGTACAGACGTGAATAATGATAGCAAATTGCCATTCTGGCCTTTGCTAAATGGCTGATGTGTGTCGACTTTAAGCACAATTATTTCCCCCAATACCATCTAGCACTTTCCAACAGCCGCGTTCTTCGGCTGAGGGCGTTAACGTGTAGCACATCCATTGCAACACAGGAAGTGTCGGCCTGGGGTAGTCGCATAATGGAGTCAATAAATAATTCTTTATTTCTGTTTGAAAAAAAGGCATTTTCACTAATTTAAAGTGCTATTTTTGGTTTATATCACATTGTTGATCTATTTGTTACATTTTTCAAGCATTGTCATGTTAAAATTGTAAGTTTTTAATTTATTTTGCTTATATGGAAATGAGTGTATGAATACAATATTATGGCATCTCAGTGTTTATGTTTTTAAAGGGAGCATTCATTCATGAAACAAGTTCTGTCTTAGAAGATACATGACCCCCATTTTCATGTGGATTTTTTGGCAGCATATGTGTCATTTGTGATGAGAATGTAAGTAATTAATTTTTAATTTGGGCCTAGATATGAATGACGACATGGCATTTAAGTTTTAATTCACACACAACTCAATGCAACACTCAATGGGCGTGTTACACCTTAACAGTGCGGTTCCACGTATAGGAGTCTGTCCTCTAGACACGTTAACGATTCTCTGGAATATATTCGCAAGCAATAATATGAAACTGCGTGACTTCCATCTTCGGGATGGTTAAAATTGTTTACTATTGATTTTATGAATATTGAGTTCTGCTCAACCCGGGGCTAGAGGGCGTGAGCGGTAGCTAGCATATTTCACTACCGCTCATGAACAGTCTCAATCAAACCGAGACTGCAATAGTTCGTATGTGTCGTGCTCGGCCGTTTCCAAAGGTCCATTGTCATACTCTTTTTTTCCTGATTCCTAAGTATCTTTCCTCTCTTTTGGAGGTAGAGGTTGGGGTGGCGTGGGGTACGGGCGAAGAGCCGTTAAATCTCATTCAGACTAATTATACCATACACCATCATGATTTCACTTAAGCGTGAACTCTGACTTCAATTTTACTACAGTCACATTGAAGTAAGTCATCTCAAACGATTACAAACTATCTATATCATGTCATCGGCTTTAGTGCTGCCGCAGTCTATATCTATACTACGATGTTATTCGGTTAAATAATTTCATATTGGCAGTTACTCGGAAAATATGAAAACGTGTAATTAATGAGAATTTTATTAATTAAAATCCAGCAGAATTTTACTTTAATAAAGTTATTTTCACATGTTTTGCATTTATTTATAGTTACGGTACTTTCTTTTTTATATAGTTCATTAAAAATGTAAACGACGTCACTTCAAACTCATATTGGAGAGTTCCTTCAAATTTGCCTTATTTTTTCATACTAGCCACATCCTGTTTCGGTTTGGCCGAGTTTGTGTCGTATAATGTGTAGAGTTTCTAGTAAAACACGACTAATATGGTTTAGTTTATCAATACAATGCAATATAGAATCTTGTTTTACCAATTATTGTGGCTTTAAAGTAGACTATCGCTTAAGCCGGTGTTAGGAGGCGTGAGAGGTATTGCACATACATTATGTCTCATGAAGAGACTCAATAAAACCGAGTCTGCTACTTGTATTTCCTGTTTGTGTTTGTTGTTTCCAAGGGATCTCCTTTTCAGTATTTATTGACATTCATACTAGCGTTTGCTTGGAGCTGTGTGTAGGCCGTAACAAATCGTCCCGACTACAAATCATTAGTGTTATTACTTAATTGTCCTTTGGGATCATCAAACCCAATCGTTGTGGCTTTAAAGTAGAATATCGCTTAAGCCGGTGCTAGGAGGCGTGAGAGGTTTTGAACATAACATTACCTCTCATGAACAGACTCAATAAAACTGAGTCTGCTACATTTATCTCTTGTTTGTGTTTGTTGCTTCCAAGGGATCCACTTTTCAGTATTTATTGACATTAACACTATCAATTGTTTAGTGCTGTTTGTCGGCGTTAAATAAGTCGCTCCCAACTATAAATCAGTGGTGTTATTACTTACTGGTCCTTTGGGATTATCCAGCCCAATAGTTTTGGCTTTAAAGTAGAATATCGATTAAGCCGATGCTAGAAGGCGTGATAGGTGTTGTACTTAACATTACCTCTCATGAACAGACTCAATAAAACCAAGTCTGCTACTTTTATCTCTTGTTTGTGTTCGTTGCTTCCAAGGGATCCCCTTTTGAGTATTACCAATCCGACAAACAGTAATACCCTTTTCTACAAAATGTATGCTTATCTTAATACTTTCTCTTCCTAAACCTTGTAAATGGGTGGGAACAAACAATGGTAACTGTCATTTAAACACGGGGTATCCTTTTGTTGGTATATTTTCCTATGTAATACCCTCCAGACATACGCCGTCGACTTAACCTAACGTCGGATTGATATGTACTCTATCAAGCAAGCAAAAAATGTATCGTACGCAATCAATGTCTGCGATACGCGCTGTGATATTTTGATGTGTATGCGACAGATGTCGGTGTACTATGTATTATTTTAAAGACGAAAAATATGTGTTGTGTTTATTCATAAATCTGTATCATGATCGGTATGTACATAAAACATATATTTGTAAACCACTCGGGTGATAACCTTGCGCAAGATATATGTGTTATGTATTGCTTTCCTTTCGCAGTTAGCACATTTCTTTGAGCGAGGATCATCTAGTTCAGTGTAAATATATTTGTCAAAATTAGCATGTAATATAGTTTTTAAATAATTTAAATTTATTCAACAGATATTCACCTATCACTCACGAACATGGCGAAACAAAATTATACTTATCTGAGAATAGTCCTGGTCATATATGTCGAGTTTAGCTATCTCACACCGTCCATTATGTCGGTATTACGGGAGCTAGATGACGATATGTTGTGCGCTGGATGTCGTTTATGGGCTGTACAGTTAACTGAGGGAGAAAGATATGTTCATGCCCACAATCCGAAAGGGTCGTGAGGCATATACATGAATTGATCACTGTGTCTGTTCGTGATTATATCCGTCCGTCTGTACGCGCGTACGCACTTATCATAGATACATTATGCCGTTACATTATTAGGGTATTTGTTTTCACGTTCTTCCTTTCCAGTTTGTGGGTTGACTCCACAATGCGTGATTTAAAACCTTTAAACTGTTGCACAATGAGGAGCAAACACATTATCAAAACAACAACAACACAAACAAAAACGTGTGGGGTTATTGTACGCAAGTAATGCACTAGAGTTGATTTAGACAATGTTGCTCGACCAAAGCCATGACCCTACTCAAAGGTCAAAGTCACTTAAAAATGCTATAACCCCAATTTACTATCATCATTGTAAATTAAATCATATTACGCGCAGATATTCATCTTAAAATGGATGTTTAGACGAAACCCCATGTTACGTCTAAACATCAAGGACAGCCTTTTGTCGACTTCGTAACTATCTATCTATATATCTATGTATACTGCAACACCTCCTTTCGAAGAGTGTGTGCAGCAGTGTATCACCGGTCACGTGACTATCGTCGCACTTACCTGTATGCTTTGGCACATCACTAATGAATTTTTCGTTATTGTAGGTGGTAAAGATGTGGGGACTATTTTATTTTACCATATACATGTTTAAGACCCTAAATCGTGAATATATATGTAACTTTCACTGTTTTAAATAATGAAGCAATTTATAGTAGTTAACTAAACAAGAAAAAATTAAAGCACCTATTCGTACTCGATGATCGGTCGAAATAGTCCATAGTTCTTTGAGCGCAAGTATACAGATGGGTGCGGAAGCGCCGTCTGGTGGGAAGCTGGCTTTAAAAGACAATATGCCACCATTCACGTGATTATTATCGTATCACAAACACTTGTACGACTGAATTTGACGAAGGATCATGAAACTTATGTTAAGTTTTTTTTTAAACGTCATAATTCAGCGGAAAATATCACGACACAAGAGGTAAAAGCAGTTACTTCGCCCGTTTGGATACGTCTGTTTATGAAAAGAAATATCATCCGCTCATTTACAATGCACTTATTTGTGTCGAATTTTAACCAGTCCACTTTACTTTCACATGTGCAAATTTCCACCGTCAAATGGATCAAGAAGCCGATGTGAAATTTCATCAGAGAGAAGTACACGGTGGAGGGAATATTTGTGACCACTGCTCCAAAACATTCAATATCTTGTCTGGCCTACAACATCATCAAAAGAAATTGAATGAGGAATTTAAATATAATTGCAAGATCTGTAAAAAGGTTTGAAATGTAAATGAGCGCTATGATGGTCACGTGAATAATCATTAATCAATGTTCTGCGTAAATATGAAATCTTAAACAATTAAAGCGACGGGAGGCGATCTCGAAGAATTCTAGGTATTATACCAAATAAGGAAATAACTAGACTTGGCTACAGGCCGTATACATGGTATACATGTTTGCTTTGTAATCGAAGTAAACATGTATTGAATGTTATGTACAACTGTTAACAATATGAACCTCATATGAATTAAAATGTGTGATCTTACAACAACAGAGCCGTCGAGTTTTCTGTAACATGAACAATTACTAAACCATTATTGCATGCGGTTCAATTTAGTGCATGGGCACATTTCAGAATAAAAACTGAAAGGTGACAGCCGTTTTGTAATGGTTAGTCACGGATTAGTCACCCCGGGATCCCAGTCAGGACTTATTTACGTTAATTATCGAAATATTTAAAAGTATTTTGCACCTTACAAGTCTTTAGAAAAAGACTTAAAACCGATGTCCCAACATACAATCAATGCACCACAAAACGTCCAGATATAATGCCATGACTTTGAGGGAGTTCCCTTTCGGCACATATGGTAGAGGGACTATGACCTTTAGAGTTACAAACAGACACAAACACGCTCAAACACACGCATACACGCACGCACGCACGCATTTCCATTCTCTAAATTGGTTTGACACCAATCACTCCAGATCGCCTCTAATACCTATAACGAAAAAATAAGGATACACCGACATACGACATATATATACTATAACTGAGCACACACAATAATAAAATGCGGAAATTACATTATTGATTGTACATGTAACGGGCACAAGATAAATCTGGTAATCCGTCAAAAATTAATAAGTTTAGTTTATAAAATGCTCTGAGTTGCGCACGGCTTATTGTTTTATTCTGTGTTCGTTAAACGCATACGAACGGCACTGAGTGCTCTCTCCCATTGTCATCCACGTCTGTTTACCATCGTTCATCATTAACTATCGATGACAGAAAGAGATAAGTGAACCTTCTTTTGAGTAATACCGATACAATAAGCAACCAGCAAACGGAACCTAAAGACTGTGAACAGAACCAGCAGACTGTGAAAATGGAACTAGCCGACTGTGTCAATGGCAGTGCAATATTACGGGGACCCAATATAAAATACCAATCTATTAGCCAAATTGCAAGACTGGTTTCGATTGCTTAAGTTTCCAGCACATATTCGGCTTTATTGCATACGCATGTACAAGCTCCGTTTACTTTCAATGTAACAGGAAACGTCAATATTATAGGTTATTGAATTTGTATGGCTAAATATTACTTGGAACGAGTTGTTTTGGCAATAGCCATACACATTCAGTAACCTTTTTATTGTATACTTTCATATTGTTTTCGATCAATGTTAATTGTAGGACTATTACTTTTCATTGTATTTGTGTTATTTTTATAGCTTTTGATGGAATTCCTGTCTTGTTATTCAGTTTCGTTTTGTGTGGATGATTATTTTGCGCGAAAAGGACGTCGACGTCGGATGACGTCATTAAAAACAAAAGCGATTTTCTAAAGTTTCTTTACCATTTGATAACGTTAAAAACAGTGGGTGAGTGACCATTTCAATTATTTTATCAATTTCTGCCATAAAAGGTTGAACAATAAAAACACGTATTTTTTTGTTGACACTATAGAAAGGATTCCGTTATTGTATTTGAAAGTAGTTCCTTATTTCTATTTCGCGGCTCTTAGCAAGCACGAGAAAAAGTTCCGGTGCAATATCAATGTGTGCAATATCGTAGAATATTGCACACTTAGCTCAATGCAAACTAAACGGGACAATATGAAAATATACAATAATCGCTCATACTGACGTGTAATAAAGTCATATTGGGTGTGTAATGTATACTTGTTCGTGATTGGTGCACTTTTCTGTCCATGTCAAAGAAAGTATGTCACGTGATGTAAACAATGTCGATTTCATTGTGAAAAATGACAATATGTAAATGTTTTTGGTGAAAATTAAATGTTACAACCTATTTTATTCTCTCTAATTCATAACTTTCACATGACATCATCAAAATAATTTGACCAATCAGTGATCAATAAAATAAAAGACCTCCTCTACATTCTGGTAGGGGGTAAACTCGGTGTTTATTGTTGGTGCTCAGCTGACTTCAGCCCTTTATACCGAGCAGAGCTCGGCCGGCGCAGCCGGCCGACGATGATCGGCTAATGGTAACACATGTGCAAATGTTGAAATCGTACCTGGCTGGGCAAAAAAACTGTGTCGCACCGGAAGCGCCGCCATTGATGAAATTGTGTTCGGCAATTTCGGATTTTTTCCTCAAATCATCAGGGGATCAGTCTGTTTCACTTGGACGGTTGTCTTTTTTCGCAGTTTGGAGTATTCGTACTAGTTCGGCTAATCCCGTCACAAGTAGTTACGAATGAAGCGATATTCATTAAAAGAATGCTTATCATTAGAAGTTGTTTTATTATTTGTTATTGGTTGTCAAAATTAAACTAATTCAAAATTTCAAAATTTCAAAAAAATTAAAATTCAAAAATTTATAAAATTCAAAATTTTCAAAATTTCATAATTCAAAATTCAAAATTCCATGAATAATTTGATTTAATAATAAAATAATTGTTGCCTTTTAGGTTCGGTCGATATGTGTTGTATTTATCGACTTGAGAAAAGGAAATATCTCCCGAGGTAGAGAAATGGGCCCGATATAAGAACGAGTGCGGAGCATGAGTTCTTATATAGGGGCCATTTCTCTACCGAGGGAGAAATTTTCAGTATCTCAAAAACACTTGTTATTAAACTATATATTACATAATTTAAAATGATTTTATTAATATTTCTAATGATTAATGCCTTTTTACACCAGGGAGATATTTCCAAGTAGAGCAAACGAGTAGATATAGCTTTTCTATTCTCAGTATTTCCTATACAAATCACAGACAAACATGTAATATATACACATATCGACCGCACTAAAAGGCAATACTTTTATAATATTGTTGATAACAGGGTTGGCATGGAGGAGTTAGTCCAAATTTACCACAGTCCTGACATGACCAAACTTTAATACGAGAGGGAAATGATAAATGGTCAAGGGTGGGCCACAGCTTGTGAGATTGAAACTGTGTCTACCATTTTAGGCTACAACATCAATGTAACATGAGTTTGGTGCAGAGCAATATCAAATGTATTCTTTTTCAACCAATGAAGGAGAATTGTTATACAACTGTACAACCATTGACTTGCTTTTGAACAATAAACAGTTTCAAGTTCTAATGACGCTGAAAGTAGTTAAATTAAAAAGCGAATATCACCCACCGAAAACACGCATGGCAACAAGAGCAAACATAATTCAGAAAATTATATTAGTACACCATATACTGAACCAAATAAGGACTCAAATTCCAACTCTAATATAACCAATGACATCCAATCTTTATGTAGGAAACTAGGAATCAAAACCTTTTGAAAACGAAACACAGTCAGAATCAAAGAAAAGGGAAATGAGAAATAAACGGGGAAAAAGGTATGTTATCAAAACATATCAAATAAATGACATACCAGAAGCTGCACCATTACAGAAAGATGAAAAATTCAACCTTGTTATGGATGCTCTACTTGCCTTTGAAATAGAACAGATGTCGTACGTTTTTTCTAAATGCGAAATTTGTCTAGAAAGAAGAACTGAATTGAAAATGTTCAATGACACTGTTTGTAGTAGCTGCCAAAAAGATATGTCTGATACAAAATAATTCTCTCTGGAAAACAATTTAAACCCAGGAAAGGTGCCTCTTGAGTTGAAAGAGTAAAAATTAGATAATTTTCAAAATTTGGTTTTAAAAAAAATCACAACGTAAATACCTTAACTTTTACAATAAACTTGGTTGAACATCTATGATAAAGACGAAGCGTCTCCGTGGTTAACGACGTTGCATTCTAAACCTTCACCTCTCATCGCTGCGGGTTCGAATTCCACTGGGAGCTCGATTTGTAAGTGAGGAAGTGTCGATTCTTACGGATGACGGGAGGTTTACAGTACTGGTTCTACCCATGAAAGGTGTGTGGATGCCTCCAACACAAAAAAAATCGACCGTCATACCAGTATATAACCTTACATGTGTTGAAAATGACGTAAAACACCATACAAACAAACAAACTATGATAAATATCGAGTTTGAGTTTACCACCTACCACAATTTAGAGGTGTGTCAAATGCCTAGGTCATTGATTGGTCAGCTGATTTTGATGATCGAAATTATGAATAGTCAATTAATTTACTCATATGTTGATTGACAAGAAACATAAGATAGGTTAGTATTTTATCACAATAATATAGAATAATTATTAAGAGTAAAATATTTGGTTTACAAGTTAAATTTTACATGCGATCCGATATATCATGTAAGTATTAATTTTAAGAGCTCTGCTCGGTCTTAGGCAGTGCCTAAAATTCATATTAAAACTAGTTTGTAGTGATAATTATATTAAAAGCTTTGTTTTGTGTGTACATCTATGTATCTTCTTTTAGTGTTGTCTGATTTTAAAACACCAATATGGATACATTTAATTTAAATCATGGTCTAATATTTTCATTTTCATATAGAGATTGAGGATAAAGTCCGAGTAAACATACTGAATATCTCAACCTACCGGAAGTTGACCGGATGTGTAAGTTATGAATTTAAAAATGTGTATGCAATACGAATGTTATTAGACTTATATTGGGATATATGCACTCGTTCTTTTGCGCATAAATATTGCGCTCCTAATGTCGCGCAATATTAATACGCAAAGGACTCGTGCATATATTCCAATATTTTTCTAATAAGCTATAAATGTATGACGGTCGCTTTTTAGTGGTAAAGGCAGCCCAACCACTTATCCTCTATGCTGCGTACCACTCAGCAAGACTGGTAAATGTGATTTTTATAAACTGGATTTTATATAGTATTCTTTATTTGAGCCTCATCATGTATTACATACATATAACATTTTTAAAAAAACTACAGTATGTACACGGTTATTCAACATTGGAATTATAAGAGATTTTCACTCTTCAGCGTTAACAAACACACATGTAAATAACAAAACAAATTATACATATTGACATTTGCACATATAAAAGTGAGAAACTGACGCTAATATTAACAAACGTCTAAACACGAATTAGAACTAAATCAATTAGATACGTGATAATTTGAATGCAGCCACTATAATTGGCATAAACTGATTGCCACCGTTTCTTCAGCATATCATCTTAAACAAAAGGTTACATTATTTATAGAATTAGTAATTTAAAAACAAATAATACGAATTATGTTTTTGTAGAATCTTAATACAGGTTTTGGCACTCACCTTTTATCATTTCATGATTTAAAAAATACACATGTTATTAGTTAGCATCATTACAAACCTGACATATATAAATTACTTTTAAATTATCTATCAATTTACTATTTACTTGGGCTGTCCTGAACTATAACATTGTATATTTTGCTATTGCATTTGACTGTGACACTTTAATAACACTAACTATTTAAAACGGAATCTGTAATTTACGTTATAGAATGTTTAACTGCTTCATTATGAATCGGTGATCCTCTGTTATTATGCTTGATCGACATTGTAGTCGAATTCCTCCCCTAATAGTTCTACTAATCGTTCGTTATATGGTTTGTAAAACTCGTATAAAAGTTGTCTAGTCTCGTACAGCATTGGACCAATCGTTGTGAAGTATTTGTTGATGTTGCTGTTGCCGGTTCTGGAGTGTATTATGGCGTCTACATGCTTGCTAGGCAGTTGATCTGGAAGAAAAGTAATTATACTTACTGTCGTTATTATTATTTAATTATGTACTAAGACACACACTGCACATTTTCGAGAATCTGACCCTTGTTTGTTTGCTCGTGTACACTAAATTCAATATCAAGTAGGCGCGAATTTATAGAGGATATTTGTTGTTTTGTCGTGAATTACATATTTTATTTCATCGAGATGTGAGAAAACTTTATATTTTCACGAATGCGAAGCATGAGTGAAAATATAAAAGTGTTCTCACTTCTCGATGAAATAAAATATGTTATTCACGACAAAACAACACATTTTCTTTTTATTTTATGATTTTACAAACAATTATTTAAGCAATTTCAATAACTAAACCGTTTTACACACGCTTCTTTTCTAGTCACGATGACGTAACGAAACGTTACATGACGTCACTTTTTTTAAAACCATTTACGTCACAGAAAGAAAGTAATTAAATAAACAGTGGATTTAACAGTACAACAGTAGGAATATCTTGTGTAACTGTGCATGCATTTGTATTGGTTGTACATTAAAAAAGTATTACCGGCAGCTACTGTGGAAATAAAACTCTATATGCGACAGTGTAGAATAACACTTTTATTTCACTGATAAAAGACATTATTTCATTGCTTATCATAAAATAAAATATTCTATTTATGACATAACTCATAAAATACCACATAACGTACATTTATTAATATAGCCGTCATTGTATATTGCTTTGGACTTGTGCTACACCATTATTAATATAACCGTCGTTGTATTTTGCTTTGGACTTGTGCTACACCATTATTAATATAACCGTCGTTGTATTTTGCGTTGGACTTGTGCCACATCATTATTAATATAACCGTCGTTGTATTTTGCTTTGGACTTGTGCTACACCATTATTAATATAACCGTCGTTGTATTTTGCTTTGGACTTGTGCCACACCATTATTAATATAACCGTCGTTGTATTTTGCTTTAAACTTGTGCCACACCATTATCAATATAACCGTCATCATGGTGATTGTATATTGCTTTGGGTTTATGCCACACCAAGCAAACCGAAAAGCCTCGTCGGTTTCCATAATCATATATGCGTAACGGTCACGGAAACAGACGAGGCAATTCTGAGTGCACGCCGGGCTGAGCGGAAAACAATCGACTTTGCATATACACTTTAGTCCAGTAGTTAATGATGTTTATGTAATGGCTGTTGTACTCCCACACCACAGGAGATAAAGTAGGATTACCAATTATTATGTTTTGCTAACCAGTAGGCCTTATTGCCTACTGGTTAGCAAACCTTATTGCCTACTGACTGTTCCAAGTCGGTAACTCTGTCTTCACCACCCTTTCTGTTTTTTTTTTGTCTCTTTCATTGTAGTTTCAAGTCCTTGTTTGCAGTACAGTGCGGACCTACGATGCCAATGCGTTCGGACGCTGTGGTTTCTATAGGACCCTATATATCATTTTACATTTTGCTGTATATGACAAGGTTAATGCCAAACATGTTCTAAATTCTAAACCAGCGCGGTCATGTGCTTAAATAAATTGCATACTTATATAAAACAATACACGAATAGTACACATGTAGATGCTTACACATGTATATATATCTGACAACAAAAGAAGGGTAGTATTTATATTAACTTCTACAGGTAAACTCCTAGCGGCGGCACGATTGACCTCGAAAAGCAAAAGGCCGCGTTATTTAATATACAAAGGTTTCAATAAATGTTTTGTTTGTTTGTAACAGACAGAAGTCGAGCGTGTGTTACTATAAATAGATTTTGATGTCTATTGCTTAGAGTTCATTTGAAAAACCTTTATTGGGGTCATATGAAACCACGACACAGAGATAAGGCTTAGGTTTACGGTTGTGAAAACACAAAAGTTCAGCGATATCGTTAACGTGCTCGGGGTATGGCTCTGTAATGGGATCGACGGCTTTACACCTCCCTTGAAAGAAGACATAGTTTCAATATACCTTGCACCACGAGTAAACTACTGCGGGAGTATGTTTTAAAAATCTGAGATGTGGCCAAACTGTGATTCAAGCCCGAAACCTTTTGAAAGAGTTGCAAAGATGCTAACCAATCGGCCACCGAAGCTTTATGTCAGTAAACATCTGTTGATAATGTTACAAGTATAAACGGGGTAAA
>JAWPHD010017683.1:0-10000 GCA_037043455.1 Cyrtodaria siliqua | reverse complement strand
CTCAATGCCGAGTTCAGGGTCATTAACGTTTTGCGAATATCGAGAAGAGCGTCGGTGAGACACAATCCGCTTGATTTACCCCAGTCCTACAATCAAACCAGTCTGTTAACTTATCATTTATGCGCACGCATGATGAGTATATTGAGTAGATACTCTTAAATGAGTTGTATATTTTCCCATCAATTCCATTTAACAGTAACTTATATAACATCATATCGTTGTCAATAAAGTCAAAGCATTTGCGGACGTCAACGAATGCGGTAAACACGGCAGGATAGTTACGTATAATGATATTTAAGGTGAAAATATGATCCTCACACGATCTTCTTTTCTTAAAACCGTTTTGCTCATCAGCGAGTGTGTTATTTTCTTCGCGATCCTGCGATAATCGTTTATTTATGAATGAGTGTACAACAAGATAAAAGGCTTACTCCTCTGTAGTTCTTGGGGACATGTAGGTCAGATAAGCTGTCCTTAAGTATAGGGCAAATAACCGCTCGTCTCAAGGGTTTATTCTCTTGTTGCTCTTGCTTCTGCCAAGTCACTGAGAACCTTCTTTGCGGCTTTCTAGGCTATTGGTTTTTGTATTTATATAAAACGAGTATCTTAGTGTTTTACTTATATTGTCTATTAATGCTGCCTTGTTGGTTAGAGAATAGTTCATGGCGGATATTTCTTTATTTACACTGTCCCGTTTTACTGGGATGACAGAAGGATAAGTTTGAGGTTTGGTGCACCCTAGAACCTGGTTCAAACCCCAGCTGCCTTTTTTGCCACTGACCGTTTCAAGGAGGTAGCCCTATTGTCAACCCTTTTTTGTGTTTGTGACGTCATATTCCTTATTAATATTCACGTTTGTCCGTTTTGCGTGTTTTTGGGTTTACTGTATTCTGTGAAAGCTCCATTTCCTGTTCGAATGTTATACTTATTTCCATATAGACGGGATAACACTAGTGTCAAAAAACAATTAAAATAGTTGATGTAACGTAGCAATTACCTGCAGGTATTTCAATACACATTACGGTATTTCGTTGTAACCACTGGCAGAACGACGTAACCAATGGCATAACGAGATTGTGCTTTCATTACAATAACGCTTATTTCGTCAAGTGATATGTGGCAATTTAAATCTTGAGTCTGTGTGTATATAAAGGATCCTGCATATTGTTTTCAAGAAGCAGTTTATGGAGTTTTGCTCTCGCCTAATGATCATTACTGAACTCAGCATTGTCCTCGCCGTTATATAAGTTTTCAATTTACTTTGCACTTCATTTTCATTTCTTGAAATATTCCCAGAACTATCTATAACCATTTTGTGTTGGTATGCCGTAGTAATTCTAATTTAACTGTCAAATTCAATTGCATTGTTGTCTCTAATTAAAGGGACACACATAAGTCAATCTTGACATATGTAAGAAGCATCACTTCAATGTTTCAATAATTTAGACTTCAGAACTGTTACTCATTCTGATCTTTGGAGATCGCTGAGCTCGATATTTATTTCCAGATATCGGTGGTACTTTCTCAAATACTTTGTTTTCTTACTTTAATTCGAATATGTGATTCCACTACTCCAGATTTTAAAGGTTCCGAGTATTGTCTAATCACCCTTAGGATATGTTGCATGCCTTTTAATTTTAGTATTTTGACTGTTACTTGTGATACTTCATAATCTCTGGTCCCTACTAAATTCCCTTTTGCTTATTTCGCCCAAGGACAATGCAATTTGTTAGAAACTGGGATCATTAGCCTCTAGCCATAGAATGGTATGAAAATACCTCATTGAAGGTTCCATGTTTTCCGTCATATGCATACCATCTTCGGGATGGCTCACATTTCTGTACTATTGACATTTTAAATATTGAGTTCTGCTCAACCCGGGGCTAGAGGGCGTGACGGTAGCGAGCACTTTTCAATACCGTTCATGAACAGTCTCAGTCACAAAGACTGCAATATTTTTATATTGATCGTGTTCGGCGATAAAGAAGTATAAGTCACTAACCTTGGCTCCTACAGGCGGTGGCGGTGTGTATACACAATGTCTGAGTGTGTTGTTGTGTAAACACGTGTTCAAGTAGTCGGTTGTCTTTACGACATATGTGTGGAACAGAGACGCACTGTGAGGTTTATTCTTGTCAAAATACAAGTACTCTGAATATAACCTTGAAAAAATGAAATATAAATTGAGAAAAAATAAGATATCCAGCACATTAAGTGAGATGACAGAAAAAGCCCATGTCCTAATTCTGTTACAAGTCCTAATGATTGAAACATTTTATTGCCATATATGTACAAGTACAATGCAATCGGATCGGGACACAAGTTCTACACAAACCACAAGTGCTACCCACAAGTCCTTAACAAATTATATCACACATTTAGCCATATAGGAGTACAAACTATATCGCGTTACATTATTAGCAAAATGATAAAGCTTAACTAGATTTTAAGGGTAAACGTATAGGGCAGAGCAAATATATGAAAGATTAATGTGAAACATCTTATCGCTTGCCACGCTATTGCAACTATATGTAAATATAGAACGAGATACGTTCTTTTCACTCTGATATCTCTAATAGTGTAAGCAGTAGTGGTTGCTTGTTCTCCTTTCACTCTGTGGTTATCTTTGTGAGTTTGGTGTTTATTTTTGTTTGTTAGTTGTCCGCCTCAGACCATCCACGTTTTCCTGGGTACCTCCTGCCGTCTGTAAGACACGACACTTTCTCGCTTACAAGTCGAGCTCCCAGTGGTATCTGAACTCGCAACGGTGAGAGGCGAGAAGTTTCCAAACGCAGCGTGTTTACCCTTTTGAACACGGAGAGACGCTGTGTTTTCACACATATCAGCATTATAAGTTGCCGCAACAAATAAGATAAAACTCTCGAATAAATGAATGAATCAATGTTTACTTTATTATATAAATAAAAACTCAATATTACACCTTTGTTATATAAAACACTAATGTCAACATTTCACCTTATCATTATTTAATTTAAAAGTGTACTAAGTCATATGGTACATTGTTTCTAAACGAAGACACGTTTAACTTGCGTGACAAAGAATATACTTATTATTAGATTCTTACATTGTCATATGATGCGTTTCAAAGCCAAAATACCTATATAAACCACCATTATTGAATGCCCAACATCATTACGTGGTCCCGCCTTAATTGCATTAAGCGATGGGCTAGCTTATATTAGCAGGATTTTATAAAGGATATTTCGACAAAAAACGGATATTACTGGGGAAAAATGCGATAACTTGTATGCATTTACCTATTAAATGTTTTAATTTTACAATATGTAGACATTTTAAGCCGAAATTAAGGTTTTATTTCATATCCCAGCCAACCCCGTTTTCGCTTCTTGGAGAAAGGGTTGGATGGTGTCTGAAAGTTAATACTCGGACCACGTAATGATAATTAACGAATTATACGAGTATACTTTAGGAAAAGGGAAATGTAGGCGATCTGGAAGAATTATGGGTGTCAATCCCGAACCGAATATAATAACATTACAAGGAGCTTCAGTGTCGTATTCGATATGATGCATATCCACTAAACTAGGTATCTAGGTTTTAGGTTTCATAATCCGTACGGCATTACGTGGTCCGAGTGTTAACTTTCATACCCCATCCAACCCTTTCTCCAAGAAGCTAAAACGGGGTTGGCTGGGGTATGAAATAAAACCTTAATTAATTTCGGCTTAAAAAGCTTGCATATTGTAAAATTTAAACATTTAATTGGTAAATTTAAACAGGTTATTGCAATTTTACAATAACATATGTTTATGAAGGTGTTTTATTTTCGAAATATCCGTTATAAAATCCTGCTAATATGACCTTTCCCGTCGCTTAATGGAATTAAGGCGGGACTACTAATGATAATTGTTGTTCATGCAATTGTTGGTCTGGATAAATAGACGACCAGTGGTTCTTGTTGTTGTTGTTGTTTTAAATCATTAACATTAATTAAACCAAATTATGCTATTAGATTCTTTTGAGTTATTTTTTTGTGATAGTTGTGATTTAAATACATTTTATTTAAACTATACGTACAACTGTTAGCATGGTTAGTAATACACAATGCATTCAAATTAATGTTTTCAATACAACAGCGAGTCATCGAGTTTTCCAGAAGAAGCATTTACATAAACAATAATTTAACCGAAGGTTACACATTTAATGCATATGAGCATTACATAACTAAATCTAAGCGAATCATGAGGGTTTTCTTTTTTTTCTTTTAATTGACACTAATCAGTCTTCCAGCTCGCTTTCATTGCCTTTGAAACATTTGTTAAGCCCCTATAAAACATATGTTTACCTGTCGATAGGGTTCCGTATCACAGCTATCAGCTTTGTGTTAGGGTTCAGATGGTATATGACGTCAGCGTTCGTATACGGTGGTTCGTAATGCATAGTTTGTTCCGGACCCTTCATTGCATTGTCGTTATAATAAATACTACTAGGAGTATATTCCCCTAGAGGTTAAATAGAGAAAAAATAACAGTGTATACAAGACGAATTTTGATGCAAGGCATCAAAGACGCCGCAATTTTGTGTAAGAAAATCCAGTGATGTATAACTCTGCAATTGCTGGTCCAATCTTGATTGAATTCAAACGTGCCGAGATTTCATTATGTTTGGTATAAATCATAAGAAAATTGAAGGCCTCATCATCTGTACAAGGCAAAATATAGCATTTTGCATTACATAGCTCTGGTGTTATTGGTCCAATCTGTTTGGTTTTCAAACGTGTCCTACTTTTCATTTAATATTAACAATCCGGTAAAGATCAGATGAAAACTGAAGTCTCTATTGTTTTATTGTTGTTTTTTTTGGTCTGATAGAAGGTGTTTTTTTAACTTGTCCAAGATTCATTGATATCAATGTAAAGTTTGTTAAAGGTTGGGAGAAAAGTATCCACAAGACACAAGTTGAGCAATGTTTGTTAATTGAAGGTCTATAACTATTGTGTTATAGGTCCGATTTGGCTGGTTTCGAATTCGTCTAAGCTTTCATTAATATTAACAACGTGATACAGTTTGCTAAAGGTCATATGAAAAATAAAGGGGCTGGAGTGTAGACACGAATAAATATAACAGTTTTCGTTAATTTAAGGGCCATAACTCTAGTGTTTTCTGGTCAGATCTTGCTGGTTATCTAATTTTCCGAACTTTTACTTATATTAACAATCTGGTAAAGTTTGATAAAGATCGGATGAAAAATTAAAATGCTACAGCGCTGGAACAAAAAAAGTTAACAGACGGACGGACAAAGTAGAGCTAAAAAAATAATTTTACAAGGAATGGTAACATATATATATATAGATACGTAGTGACAATGTTGAACTTTTTGTTAAAATGATAATACATAGACGTCTTTTAGCCAGATGCCAGTTTTAAGAGTAATGATTTCCCTCAATTTATATTACCAAAACAATTTGTTTTTTATATATAGTTATGTCATAGTATTAAAGGCTTTTCGGACAGACGCTTTCTAATATTCCATACCTTTCAAAGCGGCATTCAAATATCCATTGACACGAATATCTTCGCAATAAGGAACAGCCTACCTTGCTAAGTAACTCCTATAATTCGCGGAAATAAATATGATCACACTTAAGGCTATGTAAAAAGTTATTGTCTAAATGCGAAATTTCACGGAATACGCATTCGCAACATCTCGATAACGATATTGTTTATTTGTGAAATGTCCATCATACTCCTACTAGCCGCCGCCTTCAGGCGTCTAATAAACGCAACTCGAAAAATTCCTCTTTAGATTCCCGCTATATATTAAATAGCATTGTATACTCTGATACGAAAAAGAAACGCAACTCGAGAATTTCCGCTATATATTGTATGCACAATGTGTTGCTGTTAATCGAATGGTACATGGCTACGTAAGACTTTTCTTTACGAAAGAAAAAGACTAAAACAAAACATAACATAGCAAATAGTATTCATTCAACATTTCATTATTGACAGAGTACGCGTTTGGCTCAAGCATGTGAGCAAACCTAGGATGCAAAATGTTGAAACTCTTTACGTTAAATACAGTACTAAAATGGCTCAATTTTTCAAAGAGGAACTTCAACATTTATGAGTTTCTTGTTACAGATTGTACTGTGAGAAAAAACGTCTACAACATCACAGTTGTGTCCTTTCTTTAACTAACTGCACTTTTTTTTATTTTTACAAACATCTTGGAATTTCTTTTGAATATTATATGGAATTAAGTGTGCAATGTATAGCGGAAATCGCGAGTTACGTTTCTTTTTCGCTTCATAATATAACGACCTTTGCATATTTGTATTATAAGTTAAAAACTATGTAATACTATATATAATTTGCACATGAATTATGAAGCAGAAACAATTTTTAAATTGTTGAAGTGTACTCTGTACTGAATAATGAGAAGGATACGGTGTCCGATTGGGGCCAGATACAATGTCGCATTGTCGTGGGCGACAATGCGACGTCCGACAACGCGAAATCGCGACATCGCGATACGACAGTCCAACATTGCGATACGACAACTCGACTTTGCGATACGACATCGCGGTAATGCGATACGACATCGTGACAATTATGTCGTGATGTCGTATCGCAATGTCGTGATGTCGTATCGCAATGTCTCATTGTCGTAATGTCGCCCACGACAACGCGACATTCTTTCAATTGTCGTAATGTCGCCAACGACATCGCGACATCGCAACATTACGACAATTGAAAGAATGTCGCGTTGTCGTTGGCGACATTACGACAATTGAAAGAATGTAGCGTTGTCGTGGGCGACATTACGACAATGTGTCATAATGTCGCGTTGTCGTGCGCGACAATGCAACGCCCGACAACGAGACATCGCGACATCGCGATACGACATCGCGACATTGCGATACGACATCACGACATTGTCGTATCGCGATGTCGCGTTGTCGGGCGTCGCATAGTTTTATTTCTAGGTCAAAGGTTTGCAGAGTTGTGAGCTAGGTCATGATCTAGGTTAACTTTTTATGAAAAGGGGCTTTACTATTTACTGAATAATGACAAAGAAGAACTTAGTTAAGTTTCGTGACCCTGATCAATATTCGCGAAGTTGTGATCTAGGTTACGTTGCTGGTTAACGTTTTATAAAAAGTGGCATTCATAAGCCGAAAAGAAAGTCCGCGATTGGATATATCAATGACAATGAATAATTGACAAGGAAGAACTGTATTAAGTTTCATTTCTGTAGGTCAATAGTTTGCAAAAGTGTGAGCTAGGTCAGGGTGTAGGTTCCCGTTATTATGAAACGGGGCATAACTCTGCTGAAATGAAAGTTAGATATGTTGCACATGTGTAAAGGCATTCCTTTGGATAAGATGAAGATGTGTTTAAAGTTTCCTGAACATAGGTCAAGCACGTTTAAGTTATGCCAATATTTAGCCAAGATATGAGGTGAGGTTGCAAGTAAAAGTTGTATGAAAAGGGGCGTACCTCTGTAAGATGTGTGTGAAGTTACATGATCGTAGGTCAACTGCTTTAGTTATGGCCAAAGTTAGTTTGCAGGGTAAAGTTTGAGAGACAAAGTAATCCCTACGTTTCAGTCATGCTACTCGTATATATTTTCCTCGCGCAAATTGTATAAACTATGTTTTACTTTGCCATAGCGCGCGTTAAGACTTTACATCGCTCGGCTCTCATTAGCAGACAGACGGGTTTTTCAAAAACTTATCACCGTTTTTAAAGCAAAAACAATATGTTACCAAAGTTAATAGCTGAATTATTTCCGCCCTTCGTCAGAGATGTAAACAATTATAATGTATGTCACACCAATAAGGAGAATTGAATTATTCTCTAAATCATTCACACCACCATCGCTAAGCCTTTGGAATGATTTAACCATAAATATTAACGAATCACTATCAGTAGACACATTTAAGAGCAATCTCTTCTTAGCAGTTTCCAATGTTCCACTGTTCCAAAATATTATTTATGTGACTCAATCATTCATGCTCGTTTAAGAAATGCATGTAGCGATCTAAATCATGACTTGTATCTAAATCATTTTGCGCTTATCATCAGGACGTCGAACACTACTTATTTAAGTGTTGTCGATATAGTGAACAAAGCCGAACGATCTTTATTTCGACACGACTGTTTAAAGATACCAAGCGTTTTTGCTGAAACTCACTTTATTCGCATTTGATCTCTTACGAGACGTCTTTAACTGTCTGTCCTTTACCTTCTCTTTCTTTCGCTTTAAATATACAGTATCTGATAACTTTAGTAATGCATTTCCTATGCTTGTCGTTTAAAAGTTAAACTGTCATATTATTGATTTTGTAAACAAACTGTAGAGGGACGGGCTGTAACTGATGTTATAGAACCCATTTGCAAACAAATGTAAATGTTGGAATAAAATATGTTTAAGGCGTTCATGTTTCCTAAGCGACGTTTATATACCGGATTATTATCCATTTCTCTTCTCTCTATAAGCGGCTCTATATATGTACTGGTAATCTTAGTTGTACAAGGAGCATTTAAAAAGGTTTGAGACTGGCCTCTTAAAATAAAACATAACATGTTTATGGACAAATCTTCTATTGTAATCCTTCAAAGTATTCGCCCTTAACAAAAATACACTTTTTTAAACGAGCTATCCATGACCGGAAAGCCGCAGAGTAGTCTCCCCTTGGTATACCCTTCAGGCACTGATGTACCGCACTGCCAACGACGCTTCTCAATTCATACAGACTAAGATACGGCGAGAAGAGTGGGTGTTGAAGGTGTATAAGATGTTCATCTCGAAGAAATTACAGTACTAAAGCACTTTTATGGGAAGATGCATTGTCATGTATGAGATGTATGCCCTGTAAACCAGTCCTTAGACGAAGTTTAACATAGTCATTTTTCACTGATTTTAAGACCTTGTCACTATAAAACTTTCCTGTAACAGATTTTCCTGCAACACTAGTTATCTGCACAATTGGAGCCATTGAGCTGAAGAAAATAGTATAGAGAACCTTCTTCGCATTTTTTTGTCTTTTGGCATTTACGGGTCTTTCTTGCCCTTTTCTCAGCCATTGTTCATTATTAATCCGTCGTTGAGGTTCAAAATAATATATCCATGTCTCAGCACCTGTTATGAGTTCATTTAAGGGCTATTGGTCAGCCATCTTTGAAAAGAAAATCCAAAATGGGAGGTGTATGGTTACATGTAATTGAAATCTTCATCCAGATGCATATTATAGGCATGAACATTGTCAATGATATAATAGATGACATTAATGCAACACCATTGATGTGAACATAATATCAGAAACAATATTTATTTGGCAGAAATAGTGCCCTTTATATTCGAAAAGTTTCGTGCAATTTTACTCTAAGATGTTTTGTATTTTTATGTTAAATAAATTTGTCCATAGAATTATCCATACCTTATCATTTTGGATTTTTTTTTCAAAGATGGCTGGCAAATAGTCCTTAATCTCCTTTCATCGGCAGTTCAATATTTGTTCAAGAGTTCTTTACAGCATGTTACTCGTTGTACCCTTTGCTCTTTGGTCAATAGATGGGGTACCCACCGTACACACACCTTGTTTAATTTTAAACGCTTCGTTAACATCTCATGAACACTTCCCGTTGATATGCCCACTGACGCAGCTACCTCAGAAACAGTATATCTTGTATCTTCCTTCACAATTGCCTCAACAGCTACAATGTTTCTTGAGGACAATGATGTATTTGGTCTTTTGACACGGTCACGATCTTTGAGGTGGGTTTTCCCTCTTTCATCACTTTTAACCACCAGTAAATTGTGGCTTTTGAAACAGAAGAATGCCCAAAAATGCTTTTAACTTCAGGAATGATTTGTTTCCCAGATATATTTAAAGCAAAAAGCATTTGTATGTCCTAATTTTTCCACTGGTTTCATATTTACTACAGAAAATGGTCAGGCTTTATTCAAAACAGTATAACACTTTAATCCCTTGACGAATTGTGATACAATT
>JAWPHD010017682.1:0-43352 GCA_037043455.1 Cyrtodaria siliqua | reverse complement strand
ATATTTGAATTATTTTTATTAACAGTTTCCATATTTGAATTGTTTTTGTTTACAGATTTCATATTTGAATCATTTTTGTCTACGGTTTCCATAAATGAATTGATTAATCTTCTTCACAGAACGTAAAACAGTAAATATGATGCTAACATCACTAAAGCGAAGTCAGACGTACTACGAACCCACGTGGAAACCAATGACGTCAATATCGATCAATGAACCCCCAGTCAGGGACACGTACACTTTATACGGCGGACAACACCGGAAGTCGCCTGTGGACCCTACCGGTGTCTACCAACAGTCCTTCTTCCCCTACCACAAGCCCGGAGGAGCTGGTGTTCGGGAGGATATGGTGCTCCGGGATCTGTCAAGAAGCATGGAAGGGTAAAACATTGCTTTTAAAAGTGGTTTATATAGGATTAAAAAACTTAATTGAATTTAAAATGCCCAGCTATTTAAATTGATAATTGTTAAGCTACAGAGACAACATGTAAGCACAACAGTGAACATTAAAGAAACTAACCCGCCAACTAGGTCAAATAACAATGTTTATTATATAACCTATAAATAGACGCGTTTTCATTGGCTAAAAAGTATTTTTTTAGAAAAAATATCTAGCGATATTGACCTGTTTTTTTGATATTGACCTGTTTTTTTGATATTGACCTGTTTTATATAATTGTTTTTTTGATATTGACCTGTTTTATATAATTGTAAATTGAGGGTTATATAATAAAACAGTTATGGACTTTTCAGCTGTTATACATGATGTTGATATGCACCAAAAAATCATTATTGACCTCGGCTATCGCCTCGGTCAATAATGATTTTTTTGGTGCATATCACATCATGTATAACAGCTGAAAAGTCCATAATTGTATAATACGTGCCGATTAAAAGTAAAGGTTTATTCACGGGTTCCAAACTACCCGAATTGGTAACTCTTAATTCGACGCTTTGACCTGGCTGGTTAAATCCGTTTATATTGTGTCTATACTCAGTAGAGTTTGGATTCTGAAAACATGTAAGTTATATAATTATATACCTAGGCGTCAGTAGATTTAGAAACGGTGTACATATATGTTGTAAAATTTGGTTGTTGTTGGCGGGATAGATACACTAATGTCCCCATAGTTTACCATTAGAAAATGCTATACTATACTATATTTACTAGATGCATGTATATATAATAAACGGAACTCCGAAAGAAAAGACATATATTTTAAAAAAAAATCTCACTTTCTTTTAATGAAATTTTATACTGGTACATTTGAACCATATACCAAAATTACTGCACAACACGATTTTTTTTAGAATTAGTTATGTTCAACCTTGATGCACCTGCAACACGACTGTTTTAGTAAAATGGCCGTTGTATATATAAATCGATTGAAATTCGAAAGGCGTTAGAAGGTCCTATTAGTATATATACTTCATTAATATACACTACTCAACTTTTATAATCGGTCACCCAGGTTTTTTGAAAATAACACGAATACTAAATTCACCGAAACACCGAAACACATACCAATATTTTATTAAGTTTATCAACAAGGTTTTAGTCCAATCAAGGCAGATTAAGTTTTATAAATCGCTAGCGATATTTGTTGAACGACGACAGTTAAAATTCAAATGAAAATATGAAATATTAAAAAATATATAATTCTTTGAAAAGTGACCGATTATAAAAGTTGAGTAGTGTTTTTGTCAAGAATAGAAAAAATAAAAGCACAACAACAATATGACGGAGACATTGACGTTTCTCTTTTTATAACATTCTACGTCATTTTCCGTTTGTGTTAATTGAATTGTTGTTATTTTCTCTCCAGAAAACAACCAATGCCATATAATAACACGTTCAGTTTCAACAAATATCCCCTTCATATGAGAAGGAACAAATTACCGACCTCCAAATCTCAGGAGTACGTCCACGAGCAAAGCATGTTTATGGTAAGTACGTCCACCAGCAAAGCAAGTATGTGGTAAGTGCGTCCACGAGCAAAGCATGTTTGTGGTAAGTACGTCCACCAGCAAAGCAAATTTGTGGTAAGTGCGTCCACGAGCAAAGCATGATTGTGGTAAGTACGTCCAACAGCAAAGCAAGTTTGTGGTAAGTAGGTCCACGAGCAAGCATCTTTATGCACAAACAACGCATGTTTATTGTAAGTACGTCCACGTAGAAAGTATGTTTATGGTAAGTATGTCCACAAACAAAATATATTTATGATAAGTACGCCCACGAACAGAGCATATTAGTACCACGACTATACTACTACTACTACTAATATAAACATGTGTATTACTACTACTACTGCTGCTGCTGCTGCTTCTACTACTACTACTACTACTACTACCACTATTACTACTGCTGCTACTACTGCTATTACTACTACTACTACTACTTGTACTACTATTACTACGACTACCACGACTATACTACTACTAATAATAATATAAACACGTGTATTACTACAACTACTGCTCGACTACTACTCCTTCTACTACTACTACTTGTACTACTACTACTACTACTACTACTACTACTGCTACTGCTACTGCTACTACTACTACTGCTGCTACTGCTGCTGCTGCTACTACTACTACTACTACTACTACTACTACTTTTAGTAATAATAATAATAATAATAATAACAACAATAATAATAAGACATTCAGAGAAAATATATCTCTAAAATAAGAAAGAGCCTATTCAATGACTGTTTTAAACATTTGGGATTTCTTTGTTTCAGACGACTACACCTAGATGTGTTGGACATTTCATTATTCACCCTGATTGGGTTTCGGAACGGGGCGGTCTCAGGCGAGCCAATACTACAATCCTCCAGCACGGCAGATCAAGAAATGAGCAGCTTCGATACTAGAATAGGAATACATATTTTAACATTTAATAAAAAATATAATAAATGTTACACAGCTTGTTAAAAAAATAAATAATAAAACTACAACGAATATTTAAGAATATTCCTCACCACCACCCACCCCTCCAAGAAAACAAATGTGGTTGCTTTTACTGAAATATGGTGTCATCATTTAAAAATATGAAACATGTGTAATTCCAGTTAAACTTTAGATATCATTGTACATGAAGTATATTTGGCTATATTTCTTCTTATATACGATATCACTATTAACAGCTTTTTTATTGTTAGTGATTTTTGTTATTCTCTGATGGGAACGTGTTTTGTTATACGAAATAAGGTAGCAGTAATATCACTAGCCAAATGTAGAAAGTTATCTATATTTCACTGCCGAAAGGTTACATACCAAAGTTAAAGGGGTTGATGCACTATTTTCAAACAAGATTTACTTAAAGGAGCTCTGAAAAAATTGAAAAAACATGTTGTCAATATGCCATATATGGTAAAAAGGCGCGATGACATCATCGTTCCAAGATGGCCGCCTTCACTTATGTTTATCTGCAGAATTTCAATAGGTCATATTGCCTTTATTTTTCATGGCATTTTGATAATTCTTCCAGTTTTTTTCAAGTTTTTCAGAGCCTTTTAAATTAATCATGTTTGAAAATATTGCATCAACCCCTTTAAAATCATATTACCCAACAAAAAACATTCAATGTTAACATGTCCTTTATAAATGAATAAAAATAGTATGTTTTAGTGTATTTAAGTATTTATATAAATGATAAGCATACGAGTTTTTTTATTAAAAGAGACTCGAGCGTCCCGTCAGTTTTTGTACATAACTTGCACGTTACAGTCATTAATATTAATTATTATAATAGTTCAAAGCATATTGTATTTGCATTTTGCTACTGAACTGTTGATGATAGTGCACCCTACTGAACTGTTGATGATATTGCACCATTAATGTATTTCAACATATGCAACAAGTACAAAAAGCAATTGAAAACTTTTTTGTATATGCTTTTAAAGTCCAAATGTTAGTGGATTAATAAATGGAGGTACTCATTTTGTGTTGGATGAATGCTTCAGATTTCCGTGTGTCCCTTGAACGTGAATACATCTAAGGGTGTACGCGACACTAGTGTTACTGTCTATATATATTATTGGTGCAATATAATCAACAATTAGAAATATGCAACAACACGTTGCTTTGCACTATTCTAATAATTAGTAAAAGTGATTACAAAAATGCAAGAAATGTAATAAAACGAAGCCTTGAGTGTTCATAAAAACCAAGTTTGCCGTGTGTGCCTTTAGGGCGCTCGATATTGTGTTAAATAATACGTTAACAAAGTGTATCAAAGCTACTGTACAACAATCAAAATCCTGAAAATTAATATTTATGTAATAAAAAAAAGTATATATATTAAAACATATATATAACTAAATTTTCGATTTGCACAAGTATTATTTACCTTACTTAATTGATATATATATATTTTTTTTTTTTTTGAAAACGTGAACCGTTATGTTCATTTTTGTTTGTGTTTACGCTCACACATTTGGAACATATTGGATGACATTACTGGATATTTATTGTAACAAGTAGACTTTTAGATGTGGTTGTTTGCCTCCTGTAGATTTTGTTTGTATTTTTGTAATCGAAAGTTTAACCAATTACCATTCGCATATTCTTTGCAAACACGCATTGGAGGGTAGCAATATAGTCCAGTTAATTAAAACCTCTGACAAAAAAAGCGCTCTACCAGCACGTGAACACGTGGTTCACCAAATACATGTGCTTGCGATCAAATGTCGAAATAGTTCTGTCAAATATCTTCTTCCGGACTAAATTGGTGTCCTGTTGTATATAGGAAAGCTGGGTACCAGTTGCGTAATTACACAAGATTATGCAAATGTGTATGGGGACAGTTACTGTTCCATGATAAACTTTTTACTTTACCAATTCAGTATTAGATGTAAAGCTTGTGTGGTCAGTGATTAGCTGACGTGACTTTAATTGTTTTAAATGTGTATCTAGTATATTCATTTTATCGTTTTCACCGTTTGCTCAAAGGTGGTTCTCCATACTTCAATCATGCTGGTTCCCAATCATGCTGGTTCCAAAGTAGCTCTACTCTTTAACCGCTTATCGCAACAAATATGAAACGTATTACTTTAAGTTATTTGAGGGTGCCACTGCGTTTTATATAATGTGTGGGAGAAAGTCATTTATTACTTCGGGCGGAAAGACAACGTTCTAGGGACCGAAGCAACTTTTTTAATTTGATTCAATGGAACATAAGGTTAATATTTGCGGTTACATTGCACTTGGACAATGGAGGGTTTTGACAAGCACTGACGTGGTGTCTCAGGCTGTGTGTTGTCAGTGTTTATTTTATATTTCCGGTTAGGTACTCAAAAGTGGAACACTCAGCGTCACTGGTACTGAAACCAATATCAGGTTGTTTAGATCATACTAACTCTCTGCTGTGAACAATTGAATACTTATACTAGTATTAGTAATATTACAGTTATCCATAAGAAATGTCTATGGTTTTATAAATCGGTATCTTTTATACCATACAAACAAACAAATTACCTATGATTGTTCCGACAATATTTAACTCCCCTATTTTCAAGTTCCCAAACCTCGTTTTTGGTACTACATATGCTTGTATTACAAGTGTAAACACCTAGTGTACTTTTCATTAACTCAAAGTTCTGAAATATTTTCTCTTTCTTTCTTTTTTCTTTTTTTGCTTCAACTCTTAGAATTATAAACACCAAGGCGTTTATAATTATTAACTATTGATTAGCATGAACCGTTTTGTTTTTGTTTTATTTAATTATAGATTGTTGTTTATTATAATACATGTAATTATTTATTAGTGACAGCGTTACTGTTGTTAAGCACACACATTATAGATGTTTAAATAAAGTTAACTTAAAAAAGGTGCTGTGTTATTTTCTACATACAACTTCATACTATTATACCGTCTAAATCTTTCTCGCAAGAGGGTCTTTTTAGAATAAACAACAGAATACCATATATAACCAGCCTCTCTTTTGCCGGCATAGGTTTGATAACAGACCTGTTTACATCACTACATCTATATATCCTTCTATGCCGGACAGTTCTTTGTGCGAATGCGAGAAGTTACACGGCTAAAATAATTGAAGCGTATTATATATTACGGTGTCCTGTTAGGGCCATGTTACCATCGCATCTTACCATCGAGCATCGACCTATCGCATCTTACCATCGACCATTGCAACTTACCATCGACCATCGCATCTTACCATCGACCATCGCATCTTACCATCGCATCTTACCATCGACCATCGCATCTTACCGTCGACCATCGCATCTTACCATCGACTATTGCATCTTACCATCGACCATCGCATCTTACCATCGCTTCTTACCATCGACCATCGCATCTTACCATCGAGCATCGACCTAGGTCGATGGTCGATGGTAAGATGCGATGGTAACATGGTCCTAGCAGGACACCGTAATATATGTATATATTTATTACTGCTTTGTTTGTCATATGAACACTGGAACTGAACAACCTTGTATTCTCAAAGCATGTAAATTGCTTAAAAAGGACTAGAAAGCCTGTAAAGAACTGGAGAACTAAATCATGTAAGGGTCCTCTGTGGCCTAATGGTCGGGGTTTCGAATCCTGCCTACGGTAACATTTTATATCAGAGTAAGTTTGCCAGTTGCGTAAGAAAGGTGTTCTACTCGGGTATCCAAGTGCTACTCAAATAGTATCCAAATTTTAACTCACCATATATATCTTACTTTGATGTGTTGAGAAATGGCGCAAAACATTAACGGTGGTTCTACACAAGTATCTGAGTTCTACTCAGATTCGGTAGTATCCATAGTTTCATTCACCAATTTAACTGGTCAGCATATATATCCTAATTCGAAGCATTGAGAAATGGTGCAAAACACTATCAGAAGAAATTCGTGACATTTTGAACTCCAAGTGTGACCTCGACCTTTGAGGGATTTCAAGTGTGACAAGTTTGTCGAAATCCCTTCAGTAATTTCCGAGTAATGGTCGAGACATAATTTGAGATGGGACGATGACCTCCGTGTGTGACCTTGACCTTAAAGATGTGGACCTTATTCTTGCGCGCCACACACATTCTCATTTTTGTTAACATTTGTGTGACATCTGACAAAATTCCCTGCAGTAGTTTCTGTCTGACTAATGGCTGAGAAACACAGGAAAAAATCGTTTCTTTAAAACTGTGTGAGGTGCAGTGGTTAACACTGTTCTCTGCTCATCAGTATCTTCTCCAAAGCACTCATTTTTAATATAAACGGATTGGCCCGAACGGTCCATTATATAAATATAAAGGGTTAAGAAAACTTCCTCCTTCATAATTTCAGGAACAATGACATGTAATGCTTTTGAAACGGCTTTCAAAAATGTAGTGGATTTGACTTCATTGATTTATGGCGGGGCAAAGAACAATTGGAAGCTCTGATGCATTTTTACAATGGCAGAGATACCGTCGTTTTGCTACAAACGGTTATGGTAAAAAGTGCCATATTTCTTTACATGCAGCCAAACAATCTGAAGTAAAATGTATAAGTGAGGTTAAAAGTGTCGCCCTTGTTATTTCACCACTAAATTCAATAATGAAAGAGCAGGTTCAAATTCTTTGCAAAAAGGGCATACCAGCATGTTATTTAGATATGCAAGCCAACAGAGGACAAATATATTTGCTATAACACGAGATCAAAGATGTCATGCTTGAAGTATCAGTGAACTTTCAAGCCGTTATAAACGGATCATACGTTTTAGTGTACTCTCACCCTCAGGCTCTATTGTCAACAAAACAAGGGAAACGCCTTTTCAGTGAATGAGTAATTCTCGCCACTGTCAGTGAAGGAGTAGTTCTCGCCATCGATGATGCTCGTATGATGCATGGGTGGTAAGTTAACAATTCGGATGAAGTGAAAATGTTATTACTTTCATATAAAGGTTTATTCAGTACATGATAGCCTTTAAATATAGAATATTATGTCAGTGCCTTTTACTATCAAGTTTATTAGGCGAGGCTTAGAAAACGAATAATGGCGAGGCTCTGCCGAGCCATTCTTCGTTTTCGTGACGAGCCTAATAGCGAGCGCAAGCGAGCTCCTATGGTATCATGCAGGCGAAAAGTAAACATACCATCCATCCTTTTGAAAAGTTTTGGGTCATTTACGGCAGTTTATGGGCGACTTCAACCGTAAAGTAGCATATTTCCTTACGAAATTAACAAGATAAGCATTCGTAGAAATCATTAAGAATGGTGGTTTCCAAGCAGAATGAGTTGAAAAAACATTAAAAACCTTTCTCGAACCCATCCAAAAATGACAATGCAATTGCATTTTTACCAATGTCGCCAAAACGGCCATTAACCGGAAGCATTGCCCAAAGTGTTACCTTGCGCGTTGTTCATTGGCGAAAATTCGTCAACATGTTTCACAATTTAATAAAAGTAGATTTCGTATCGCAGAAATGTATATGTCTTGCTAACCGATTAGGATAAACAAATGATTTGGTTAAAAACTATTTTTCATTTGTTTATTTTCCCTTAAAACCATAAATGCAATCGAAACTCTTCGCAGATTTCCGTATTCGGTCGTCTACTATTGTAAGCCATTGACGGAAATCGACGAGGTTATTCCGTGTTCATTCGTGTCAAACCCGAACAATCTGGCAATTTCCGGAAATGTTACGGAAATTATAATACAATGACAAGACGTCATTGATTTACGTCATCATCGTATGTCGTCACATTATGACGTATGGTCTGTTAGTACAATTAGTGAGCAAGGTGCTGATTACCGATCCTTCTTCTTGGTTTCTTTTTCTTCCAACACTATTGACGTATTATACACATACTTATGATTATCACAGTTTCGTTTCTGTGGATGAGTTTACCTGCATTTATTTTTATGATAACCACAGAAGTTCAGCGAGATTTTTAACCTGAATAGGGTATGTCTCTCCCTGCACAGGAGACCAACGGCTTTACATCAGTAGGGAAGAATGACATACTTTCACAGTAACTTTAACTATCTTACACGAATAGTTCTAGATCTAAGGGAATGCGTTATCAATTCTCGAGACGTGAACCTCCGGGAGTCGAACCCCAGACTTCTATATCCAGAGGCAAGTAAGCTAACCACTCTGTCATCGCATCTTTTTTTACCGCACAGTAACATTATGGTCCATTATGAAAAAATATAACTACTAGTATTTAGAACAACATCAGGTCTAGAGTGACTAAACGATGGTTAGGCCCAAGATGTTACTCACACTGACAGGGTAGGAACAGCCTCCTTCCCGAGATCCCAATAATTTGACTGGCGTGTTTAGGTAGGGGAAGTTCAAAAGGTATTTTTACCCTATGTTGCATATTTTGGGATCTTTTATCCCAAAATGGTTTTAATGAGTTGGGCAAACCGAAATTAAGACATTCTGAAACTATTGAGGCTAACTGAAGTTATATTTGAGATTTCTTATCTTTTTGCTGTCCCAGCAACACGGCAGATGTACACCCGAAAGAGGCTAATGCATGATGTAGACAGATAGGAATTTACATACAAAAAGCCTCATCTGAACTGATGGCTGTAAAATATTTATTTTTTAACCGAATTTCCAAACTAAGGTGTTTTTATTTACCACTAAAATTGCCAGTTCCAATTATATATAATGTATTTACATTTTGTTAAAATTACTTATTCACATAGCTGAAAAACCTTTAGCTTAAACAAACGCCCGAAATAATAGCAAATTTGTCGGGTTTAGACTCCACCATAATGTACAGAATTTGTATTTTTTTATTTTTGGCTGGATTGCGTAGCAAATCCAGGCTTACAGTTTGGCGATTTCCATGTGTCTTTCCGTCCGTCCGTCTAAGAGTTTTGAAGTTTTCGTTAAACTTTTTTTTTTTCCTCATTTCTCAAAAATTAATTGTCGAAAAGCTTTGAAACTTGACACTTGTTCAACATCATTACAAATGTTATATGAAAATAACCCTAAATATGTTATGTATTTTACCTGGACTACCCCCTTTTTCACAAAGAGTTTTCACTTAAAATGTTAAATTCGCACTCCGGCTAACCGCTTTCGCGCCAGTATTGGCACCGGTGACCCCCACTTTTTTTTTTGTTACTTTTAACAAAGTTTGTGATTTCCACTGGACTCCCATATAAATGAAACGTTCCTATGCCAGTGTACCTGTAACCGGTCATCCGGTTTGGTCTGATGCTACGAAGTAGTTCAAAATTGAAGGTGATGAAAACTTTACCTGTCTTCTGCTTCAATCGATCTATGCTTTTCTCTGTCCTATCATTTCACTATTTTTGTTTTTCTACCACCGACAGAAACATTAGGGTCAAATAGGACACCCAGTTTCTTAAAATGTTCATGTAGAAACTAATAAGTATCTTGAGCACAGCTAGTGCTAAACGTCAAGAACAGTGAAACAAACCAACGTCTTTTCTACATAGCATTTGATGAATTTGGTGCATTTTCAGAATATATTGATGAAAAACGTCGGACCCGGTGTTCTCCACCCCCAGACATACTCAACTAAATATTGAACTAATATTCTGAAAATGTACCACCATTTATTAAATGTCAAGTAGGAAACAACAAATTCCTATGTTTTAAAATCATTGTACTTTTCTCAAACATACATCATCATAATGATTAGACAAAATTCAAATAAAAAAAAGCTTAAATCATATATATACATTTTTCGTAATGACATAACGTTGAAACCGTAATTACATGTTGTTCGGCAAAAAAGTATACGCGTGAACCACGGTTTATGTATATATAGCTTACATACACTGATGTAGTAGCAGCTTTTATGACGGTTGGTGAGTCCAGACTGGATCATGACTAGATAGCCGTTCGAAGTTCATTCCATGCCATATCTGTCCTGTCTGGGAACGAATTGAAATTTGACCGAAGCATTGTGGTGTACTGGTTAGAGCGTCTGCCTTGCATTCGGGAGGGTACCGACCCCCTTTTCGTACGCCGGATTCCGACCCATATTAGCCAGTATTCCGTACGCCGGGTTGTGGTACGCCGTACGCCGACATCGCAGTTTTTCATACGCGTACGCCGTATTTTTCTCAAAAATTATTTTTTTCCATCCAAAAAATTAAATTTATGCTAATTTACCAGATACTTTAAAAATGGAACCATTGCCTGACGAGCAAATAATGGGTAGTGCTTCGACTGATTGACCAGTGTCAGAATAATGTGACTGGGGGTATCATGTCTACTACGGTGTGGTATTCCAGTGTGGCAGCACTATAAAGAAACCGTTGAGTTCGCTGATTCAAGTAGACATATCATCACATCACACACAAACACACAGATAAAGGTCCAGACTCAAATGTGCCTATAATCGTCGGGTACGACGCTTGTCGTAGGCGGACGGATTATAATCCTTAGAAATACACACACACACACGCACACACACACACACACACGAATTGAAATTTGTTGGGGGTGGGATGTCACCATTCATAAGACACGTACAGGTAGACTTGCACCAGACGTGAGAATCATGGCTCTTATGGTGGTATGTACCTACCATGGAAAAGGTACACGCCATAAGAGCTACGATTCTCGCAGCTAGACTTGCACATACCGGTGCATACATACGCAGCGGCACAATCAAACATGAACTGTGCTCGCCCTATAGGTTTAACCTATTTCATATTAGTAAAAGGCACCGACATACTATTTTATTTATCATGTAGATTATCCACATTTTTTTGTTTGAATTACTATTATTACCTATTTCTCAGAATGTTACGCTTATCGAGGACGCCGCCATGTTGTTGTTTTTTGTTTGTTTTATGACGACAGGCAACGTTACGTGCCAATCTCTCCCAGAGGCAAGGAACGACAACTCTGGGTAGAGATTGGTTACGTGCATGACGTCAGATAACGTTACGTACAATAAACGCCGAGGGATTCCGCATTGATTTGCTCTATTGGTCAACTTGCCTAATAAAGCAAAATTTATTAGGTCACCCCTTTATTAGGCAGAAAAGTGCATATCTGCATGATAAATAAATTTAAACACTTGTTTCATTAAATTAAAAAACAACTACACCCCCAAAACAAGTTGTGTTTGTATGGTGTTTAACAGCATTTGTCATCACATATATGACTGATTTTTTTGTGGTGAAGGCAAACCATGTGTTTTTTTATAATTAATAATCGTTTACTTAGGATGACAATAGGGTAAGAATGAACGAATGAACGAACAAACAAACAAATAAAGTTTTTATCAACACAAACACAATTCAATGGCAGTAAATGTATGTAGGGTGGCGAAACCACGTGACTGTTTGACTGGGTTCACGGCAAAAAAGGATAAACAAAACGCTCGATTCAGGTAGGTATTTGCTTCATAACTTCCTTAATATTTAACGAATTATCATCAACTAAAGAGCACATACCCCGACAAAGTGAGCTCTGTCTTCCGCCGCAAACGGTAATTCGATTAATTCAGCACTGAGATTAGCACCCCCAAAGTTTTGGAAATGAAAGAAATCGTATGATTGTGTTCACGGCTCTTGCCTAAAACCAAGTACATCGGCCTTAAAAACGGCAAATTCTTACCATTCGGTTTGTACGCATGTGACAACTGAAATATTGGAACAAAGACAATTAACATGTCGCCAGTTGTCAATCATTTATCCATTTCAACCAGTCAAACCAGAACGATACCTCCGACAAACAACAGCACGTGTATAAAGCACGTGCAACTATGTTATATAAACTATTGTCAGTATACTCCGACATCAACTATAGGGCGGAGATATCTAAGTACTGGCGACATGTCAGTTCTCGGTGAAAGGTTTCATAGAAATTTCCTTTAGTGGAAATATTTGTATAACGACTGCGTAAACGGGCGGAAAATGCAATGATTGCGTGCACTTGAATAAACGAACTAGACAATACATATCATCCTAACTTGACAGACTATTGTTTGGTGCGCTTGTTTCAGCCAAAGTTTTAGACTTTTTAAAACAAAATTCATCTAGTACCTAAATGAGATGTGAAACAGACACGTGTATATCTCTCGCCATCCGTGAGAAAGTGTCGATTCTTACGGATGGCGGAAGGTATACAGTACTGTACTGGTTCATACCCAGGAAAATGGGGCGGTCTGTACAAACAAAAATAAAACTGAGTATACTAGTGAATACTAGTAGCATAATTAACATGTCGCCAGTTGTCAATCATTTATCCATTTCAACCAGTCAAACCAAAACGATACCTCCGACAAACAACAGCACGTGTCACTGTATAATAAAGCACGTGCAACTATGTTATAATATAACCTATTGTCATTATACTCCGACATCAACAATACGGCGGAGATATCTAAGTACTGGCGTCATGTCAATTCCAGCAATGCTTTCAGCAAATATTTTCACTGATTTCTGAATTATTATACGTTCACATACATTTGAAAGAAAATGTCGCGTGCTTTTTTCCCCTCTTGTTGCCCAGTCTAAAACTTTGACCATGATTATGTGTCTGTCTTTCGCTGTTGTAAATCGGTATACAGTGGCTGAAGAGTTCTGGTCCGATTGTGCACGCCATACTGAAAAGATATTTTCTTCTTGAGATTACCGATGAGATTATGCATTATATTTGATGATGTGATATTATTTGTGATAAAAAATTACCATTGTGTGTGTGTGTGTGTGTGTGTGTGTGAGGGGGGTGGGGGGGGGTGGGGGGGGTGGGGGGGGGGGAGATGAGCAAACAAATTGTGATGGGTGGGTGGGAGATGAACAAACAAAGTGTGATATTCATTTTTTCTTCAGATTATGAGGCCCACCCAATAAAGCATTTTTGACCAGTACACATAATAACACATTGAAGAATGTTGTATATTTATTGTGTTGTGCTCTGATATTTGGTCTAGAAACAATTAAGAAATACCTGATAAGTTTTGTGTTCAAAAGCTAAATTATTTATTGGGTGGGTGGGCCTCATAATCTGAAGAAAAATTGAATATCACACTTTGCTCATGAAATTGTATGGCTAACAGTGATTTACAGTTACCATATTTGACAAAATTCAGAATATCAGCACATTCGTTAAGAATACAGACCGGTAGATACTCTCGTAATAGAATACCTAGAAATGAAAGATATTGTCAATGCTGCCACAGTATTGATTTGGAAGATGAATACCATTTTATTTTGATTTGTCCTTGTTACACAAGAATCCGGACAATTTATATTAAAAAATATTATTATAATAGACCTAGTATGTTTAAATTCTTAGAATTAATGCAGACACAGGATAAGAATATTGTTATTAAGTTAGCTAAATACATTAGTACAGCTTTAGCTGTAAGGAATACAATCTTGATTAATTAAACAATGTTTAGCTCTTTTGTATTTTCATTCTCATATATCAGTTATTTAATATTAATGTTGCTCATAGCAATTGTACTTTTGTCTAAATTACTCGACTTATTATGCATGACAATTTATGTATGTATATATAACGATGTACGTATGTACAAGTTAAATCAAATATATGTTCTGTTCTGTTCTGATTTGCAGTTACCTATAGAAATCCTCTCCCCACCCCGAAATACAATAGGCTCGAAATATGTCTTTAAGCAAGATAATTAATCCACATTGCTTAGTACTGGTTCTACCCAGGAAGCCATCGAGAGTGATTAATCTAAGTTGCAAGAACTTGTTTCGCAATCGATGTAAAATAAATATGTTTAAACATAAACATACAATAGGCCCGAAATATGTCCTTAAGGCATATTTGACTCGTTCAAACATTTGAAGGGGTACACGGCAATGTATACTCCTGGAGTCCCGTAAATGTTTCTACATAACTTGCATTGATGCAATTATTAATATTCATAATTTTGATAGAGCATCATCAATAAAACTGACCAATCAGTGCCCAGAAATAAGACCTACCTAATTCATTCTGGTAGGTGATAAACTCGGTCTTTATCCTTGATGTTCAACCAAGTTTACTGTTAAAATTAAGGTATCTACAATGTAATTCTTTTAAAACCCTGCATATTTCATGCACATTAATGCAAACTGATTCAACATACATATCTTTCAAAATCAACATCTTGAAAATTATCATCTTTTTACTTGGTCAAATATTTTTATTTTACTATAGAACCTAAGGATAAAAACCGAGTAACACAAATTTTATCACCTACTGAAAATAAGATAAAATCTCAACATCTCTGCAATGAAAAATTATGAATTGAGAACAATTCAAAGCAAATGATATTACTAACTGTTGATTGATTTTACACTACCAATAGTATATTAAAACATTTCGTAGAATGAAGAAGATAAAATTATAACTGAACTCAAAATTGTATTTAATAATATGCTAGCAGCTGATACTCTGCTGGTTTCCCTGCGTAGGTACGTGCGTGATGCGCGTGCATGCTTATATACGTTTGTAGTATCTTGGACTTATGATGAAGAAAGTCAACTCTTTGTTGTCGTTAAAATTATTTGTATTTCTTGTAGATAAACTGTAGTTAATTGAAACAGCAAGTAAATGTCTATACACAAATGAAGTATAACATGTCCTTTAGTAATCGGTAGTATACTCCAATTATATGTAATTTAGAATAAAATAATTTATGAAAGTGTCCCTTTAATAATTTAAAGTTCGACGAGTTACATTGAACCTATTCATACAGGTTTCAACCGGTTCCTAGAGGGCGCTATATACTCGTTTGCACGTCAGGACGACGCAGAATGTATTTTCGATCCGGTGTCGGGCGAACACATTCACTATTGTCGTTTTATGGATCGTTGTCAGGCCGACGCAGAGTGTTTTTATTTTGTATTGTATCGAATTGTAAGGATCCGGTGTCGGGCGGACACAGTCACTATATTATCGTTGTATGGATAGATGCAGAATGCATTTATTTGTCGTTTCAGGCCGACGCAGAATGCATTTATTTTGTATTGTATCGATCCGGTGTCGGGCGGACACTGTCACTATAATGTAATTTTATGGATCCGGCGTCAGGCAGACGTAGAATGTATTTATTTTGTATTGTATCGATGCGGTGTCGGGTGGACACAAACCATTTTTGGATCCGGCGTCGGGCCGACGCAGAAAGTATTTGTTATATTGGATCGATCCGGTGCCGGGCGGGCACACACATTTTTTGGATCCGGCGTCGGGCCGACGCAGAAAGTATTTATGTTATTTTGCATTGTATCCAATAGATCCTTCTTAATATTGCCTCATGAATATTCATAACAGTTTCCAGAACGAGGCTGAGTTGGCAAACATCCCTGTAGCAGAAGCCAGCGTCCTTAGAGATAATGGCTACTTCATACAGTGACAGAGATATTTCTCTTTCCAAATATTTCTTTTGCATTTGTTGAAAATTATATCAAAGATACCAAACAGTCATCTGGTGATAAATCCATCAGCAAAGGCTATAACTATTATAGTGAAAGATATATTGAAGATCTCAAAGGTAAGAAACCATTCATTATACTGATCACATTAATCTAGGTTACAAGTACAATTTAGTGGTGAGAATCACGATTCAGTTACAACCAATGAATCTTCATTCTGCAAGCACTTCTTTTATTATGTCTGCAAGGCCAGTGCTATTATATAAAGCATTTATTACACATCCAATTTATAGGAAATGCTATACAATGTTCTGTTAATAACAAATAACAAATAGTTCAATTCTTGGCCCTAAATTCCTGATTTTATCAAATTAGATACCCTATTACTCCCTGGGGAATCTCTGCTGGTTGGTACAATCATACCGTGTTTCATGTAATAAACACAAAATAGTTTGAACCTATTACATCCACTTCAAATTATAACTATCAGTGTTTTTTTAAGCAGTATGACTTGGTTCAAGAGTATCAGGGAAATGTTTCAGATCCCAAAGGAAAAACTAAAAGCCACATCAATTATCACAAGTTAAATGACGACAATAACATTAACAGTTCTTGTATTGCGAACATTAACAGTTCTTGTATTGCGAAAATCATAACAAATTTCATTTAGAATATGACACTATTGACATTTATTATTATAAAAAACAATCTTTCATTTTCAGATAAACTTCCTTGTAAGAGAAGCAAATGAGCCGTCCATATATATATATTGAACACAGTTGATACAAAGTTCGGAAAAGCTACTTTTGTAGCTTGAGTATGACTGTGAATTAAATACAAGAGATGAGGGTTGCATTGTTTTAAACTCTGTACAATCTATTATTACCCTTGTTCGCGGATAGACGTTTTTAAAGCACTCTGACATATGATGTTGTATTACATCAGGAGATAGGCATATTGGGATAGAACCTAAAACAACATACAAAAACATTGCCCATGTAACAATTTTTCTACTAACAGATGTTTCTGAAACATTAAAGGGGTTGATGCACTATTTTCAAACAAGTTTATCTTAAAGGGCTCTGAATAACTTGAAAAAAGCTGAAAGAATTATCAAAATGCCATGAAAAATAAAGGAGATATGACCTATTGAACATTTGCAAAGAACATTAATGGAGGCGGCATCTTTGAACGATGACGTCATCGCGCCGTTTTACCATATATGGCATATTGATAAAATGTCTTTTAAAGCAAAGAAAATCACTGATCTGGTGTCGGGCGGACACAGCAACTATTTTTGTTATGTAATATGGACCCGGCGTTAGGCCATCTCTTATGTATTTATGTTTTACTGTATCGATCCGGTGTCGGGCAGACACAAACAGTTTTGGATTCGGCTTTGGGCCGACGTAGAAAGTATGTATACTTTAAATACCATTTATTTGGTATAACGTGTCAGTTATTATAGTTTCTTATGTTTCAATATAAGAATGGTTCTTGGGTCGTAATAGCGAAAGCACATAAAAGCACGTGTCAAGGCAAATCCTTAGAAATGTAAATATTAATTTCAGAAATCAAAACAAAAGTTTTGTATTAAGGAAAAGCAATCATATCTCTTACACAAGAACTAGAAAAAAATGGTCCTTGATCGGCTTAGAAAAATCTAAGTTTATGTTTAATTCTTTAAGATCCGGGCGCGCTACAGCAGTAGCAAATCAAGGCATGTGGGATCGTTTGTTAAAAAAATCTGGGGATGGAGATCTGAACACGCTATAGATGTGTAGGTGATGGGAGGCGATGACACTACAAATAATAGTTACTCTAAATTTGGGAATATAAAGCGTTCCTAGATAATGTAATCGTTCTTTAAAAAATTGTTTGCCTGTGCGAATTAACACCCTTCTATTGTTTGTTATTCTTTTAGAATGTAACATTTATTGGTATAATTAGAAAACCTGAGGTTTTTAAAATTATTTTGGAGAATAGATCATAAATGTTTTATGTTTGTTTGAACAGAGCGAATTAAAACATAAAATAATTTATGAAAGTGTCTCTTTAATAATTTAAAGTTCGACGAGTTACATTGAACCTGTTCATACAGGTTTCAACCGGTGCCTAGAGGGCGCTATATACTCGTTTGCACGTGCAAAGCGAGTATGCGCTGACGTGTTCGGAGCAGACATTCGAATCCGACAGGCAAACAGTAAAGTCGCTTTTCCCACCATGCATCTTCTGAAATAATTTATGAAAGTGTCTCTTTAATAATTTAAAGTTCGACGAGTTACATTGAACCTGTTCATACAGGTTTCAACCGGTGCCTAGAGGTCGCTATATACTCGTTTGCACCTGGCTGAAGTACAGCTGAAAAATATCAAGTAAAACGATATTATTATATAGTATGATCAATTATGTAATAACAGTGCGATATAGTATAGTGAGACATTATTCAACGACTTGTTATTAATAATTGTTGTTTTTAGTTCTTTTGTAGTAATGTTCTAAGAAGGATGGACATAGGCGGTGATGAGTTCCGGACAATAAACAGTGAAAACAAGAGCTACAGTGTTTAAACGCGCAGTGTTTCAATTTCTAGCTCTTAATGAGAGCTTTATAGCTCTGTGTTCAATTCATATGTTAAAAGGTACATTGGACAGGATCTCCAATATTCAAGGAGCAGGAACCGGAATCATCGCCATTGAATTATGTGGTTAATAAATCGAATAAATGTTTGCCTGTGCGAATTAATACCCTTTTATTGTTTGTTATTCTTTTCGAATGTAACATTTATTGGTATAATTTGAAAACCTGAGGTTTTTAAAATTATTTTGGAGAATAGATCATAAATGTTTTATGTTTGTTTGAACAGAGCGAATTAAAACATAAAATAATTTATGAAAGTGTCTCTTTAATAATTTAAAGTTCGACGAGTTACATTGAACCTGTTCATACAGGTTTCAACCGGTGCCTAGAGGGCGCTATATACTCGTTTGCACGTGCAAAGCGAGTATGCGCTGACGTGTTCGGAGCAGACATTCGAATCCGACAGGCAAACAGTAAAGTCGCTTTTCCCACCCACCCATGCATCTTCGTCATTAAGAACTTTAATATAAAGTCAATAATCGTAGTATTACCATACAAAATGCTTAACGGCACCTGGCTGAAGTACAGCTGAAAAATTAATAGATCATAAATGTTTTATGTTTGTTCGCATTAGACGTGGAAAAGACTTTGTAAAATGTCATCTGCTGTTTTAATCCAAAATTACTTTTTGCGCTCACTTTTCCAGCGATCGCTTGAAGTTGGCTTTCGGCATGATGGTATCTAAAAAATTTAGACGAGCGTTCTAAAAGTTATCTATCATATTTTCACATTTGTGATTTTATATTATAAATAATATCTTATAAAATGTCTTTAACATGAAACAAAAAGCTATTCTAAACAAGCTTAACCAAGCTGATATCGTACTGATCGTGAAAAACTGGCCAATCCCTGTACCTTTCTTTACCGAAGTGTGTCTGCTTTAAGAAAATATTCATTCTAGTACTTGACTGTCCAACGAGAAAACGTCGTTGAAAGTAAAATTATGTCACTGAAATATGAACGTTCTACATGTTTAGTGTTCCACTTGTGCATTCACTTTGATTTAATTCCGTTTAAGTCGGCATATGCAAGTAAGGTCAACAGTCAAGTAAGGTCAACAGTCAAGTACTAGAACGAACATGTTCTTAAAGCAGACAGGCACATTTCGGTGTAAAGACATTTATAAGGATTGGCAGTTACACGTTTGGCAAAGCTTTTTTGTATGTGGTCCACAATTGGGCGCAATACACAAGTTTCACCAAATACAACATACCTCTAGCGACATGAAGTAAAAATGTAAACTGCCCTTTTACATTTAGAGCAAAACCAGGGCAATGATCACTATTTACATCCAAATACCCGTGCACTGGATCATTGCATTATTCCGCCCGTGTACACAATCGTTATACAAATCGATCAACCAACGCAAATTTTGGCGTAGTAAATCTTCACGAAAAATGGTTGAAATTGTTTCAATATTGCATTGGGCACATTCATAGAAACACAATTGTAATAATTCGACGTTTTTAAGGCCGCTGTACCTCATTTTAGGTGAGAGCCGTGAACACAAGCATACGCTTTCTTTCATTTCCAACACTTTGGGAGGGCTTATCTCAAAACGAACGAACTCCGTGGAGGAATCGAATTATATTTTGCGGCGGAAAAAGAGCTCACTTTGTAGGGGTATGTGCGCTTTAGTTGATCAAAATTCGTTAAATATTAAGAAAGTTATGAAGCAAAAACATACCTAAATCGAGCGTTTTGGTTATCTTTTTTGCCGTGAATCCAGTCAAAACGTCACGTGGTTTGGCCACCCTAGTATGTAAAATGGAAGGAAGAGTTATCCCTACCGAGTATTTACATGGCGTTCACATTGGATAAAACGAAACTTCGATCAAAAACCAACACCTGTATTCAGTGTAGTTGGGTTGACATCCGTAATTAAGCGAGATCCGCACTAGTTCCTGTCTTAATTATTATAGTGAATAAAAATAAGTTCCTGTCTTAAATATAGTACATATAAAATTAAGACCCTATCTTAATTATAGTACCTATAAAACTAAGTTCTGAAATATAAATATAAGTTCCTTTCTTAATCTTAGTAAGTTCCTATCTTAAGGATATATGAAAATAAGTTTCTATTTTAATTATAGGTCATATACAACTACTGTGCATTTCAGGATGCCTGTGCGTCAAATATGAATCGAGATTTTTTTTATTGCTTACTTTTTGTTTTCATACCTGATATGGTTAGACAGAATGAAAATAGACGCTCCTGGATCTATTTGCAATCCTGCCATAGCCATCCGGTATGATCCACAAAGCCTAAAATTCATTTTGACCCCATTGTTTCCATTGTAAAAATTAAAACAACATGGCGGCGTTATTTTTAAGGTTTTTATGGTTCAGATGTACCAAGTAAAACCAGGGAGTACGTTATAGGGAGGAGAAACGGGCTCGTTTTGCCGATTTATGTTGTCGCGCATGTGTTTCACTACTCCGTGAAAATGACTACTTCCGGTTGTTTCGCGAGTGTGTGAAAAACAGCAAATTCTTATAAATGATTACACTTACAAACTCAATAAAGGTGCTAAATGTAAACATAATTATTATTTATTCACATTGTGTCCTCTGATACAGAGCGTTTGTTTGCATGTTTAAAAGAACATTTTACCAGACGGTTCCGTGTAACAAAGATGGCGCCACTCTGCGCCAAATAAAAAATGGTGACAGTGTATAGCTATTGCAAACGAGATACGAGACTACGGGTTATTTAGGCATTAATAATAACAAAAAGTGAATAGTAAACATATTTATCTTTGTCAAGAAGGTAATTTCATGGTGGTGAATATAAGACAAAGCCTAAAAAGAGGTGATGAAAATGTGCTTTTGAGATATCAGCTAAATTTTTAATTTTATAGTTTTAAAAATGGTGTGGGGCTATTGCAAACGAGATACGAAGTATGGATTATATTAGGCATTAATAATAACAAAAAGTGAATAGTAGACATATTTATCTTTGTCAAGAATGTAATTTCGTGATGTTGATTATAACAGAAAGCCGTAAAAAGGGGCTGTAAAAACTGCCTAATTTGAGATGTTGGCTAAAGTTTTAACTTTTCAAATGTAATGCGCTTACGATCGATTTACCTGTATCGATAAAATAGTAAATGGCGGCGTTCTAGCGCGACAACATAAATCGATAAACTAGAGCGTTTATGAACCCGTTTCTTCTCCCTATGACGTACTCCCTGGTAAAACGTAGGTTATGCAGGGTGGTGTTGTTGTTCAATGTTCAGCGATCAGTCATACTTATCCTTTATTTTGAAATTAAAACCATTATATCTAGCAAATAAAGGGTAAGTAAATAGCATACTGCGGTTATAATTTGTAATTTACACCACTGTTGGACAACTGATTTTTTAAGTCACTCTACCCTAGAAAAATGAAATCTTCCGACGTCGCCATTTTGGTTTTCGGCTGTCAATAAAATTACATGTAAACATGGGAGTTAAAAATGATTTTTTGGCTTTGCGAAGCTTATAGGAAGTCTACGCGAAGATTGAAAACAGATTCAGGAGCGTCCGTTTTCATTCTTTTCAATCATATCAGGTATGAAAACATATAGAAAGTAATAAAAAAAAATCTCGATTCATATTCGACGCATAGGTACCCTGAAATGCACAGTAAGTTCCAGTCTTTATTATAGTACATATAAAACTGAGTCTCTATCTTAATTATAGTACATATAAAATTAAGTTCCAGTCTTAATTATAGTAAGATCCTATCTTAATTACAGTACATATGAAAATAATTTACTATTTTAAGTATAGTACACATAAAACTAAGTTCCTATCTTAATTATACTAAACATAAAACTAAGTTCCTATTTTAATTATACTAAACATAAAACTAAGTTCCTATCTTAATTATAATAAATATAAAACTAAGTTCCTATCTTAATTATAGCACACATAAAACTAAGTTCCTATCCTGATTATAGTAAGATCCTGTCTTAATTATAGTACATATGAAAATAATTTTATATTTTGATTATAGTACAAACATATATAACTAAGTTCCTATCTTAATTATACTAAATATAAAACTAAGTTCCTTTTTTAATTATAATACATATAAAACTAAGTTCCTATCTTAATTATAATAAATATAAAACTAAGTTCCTATCTTGATTATAGTAAGATCCTATCTTAATTATAATACATATGAAAATAATTTTATATTTTATATTTTGATTATAGTACAAACATATAAAACTAAGTTCCTATCTTAATTATACTAAATATAAAACTAAGTTCCTATCTTAATTATAGTTCATATACAACTAAGTTCCTATCTTAATTATACTAAATATAAAACTAAGTTCCTATCTTAATTATAGTTCATATACAACTAAGTTCCTATCTTAATTATACTAAATATAAAACTAAGTTCCTATCTTAATTATAGTTCATATACAACTAAGTTCCTATCTTAATTATACTAAATATAAAACTAAGTTCCTATCTTAATTATAGTTCATATAAAACTAAGTTCCTATCTTAATTATACTAAATATAAAACTAAGTTCCTATCTTAATTATAATAAATATAAAACTAAGTTCCTATCTTAATTATAATAAATATAAAACTAAGTTCCTATCTTGATTATAGTAAGATCCTATCTTAATTATAATACATATGAAAATAATTTTATATTTTATATTTTGATTGTAGTACAAACATATAAAACTAAGTTCCTATCTTAATTATACTAAAAATAAAACTAAGTTCCTATCTTAATTATAGTTCATATACAACTAAGTCCTTATCTTAATTATACTAAATATAAAACTAAGTTCCTATCTTAATTATATGTTTTTCAATATTTTATTATTTGTGATACAGGCCACCGGCCAAAACACATAACATGTATACAATATATTTATCATAAATTTACACGTGGTTTGGTTATTATGCATAAATGTACAATTAACTAACAATACTATCAATACAATACTATTACTGTTATATAACAGTACATACTAATCATGAATAAATTCACTTCGTTTATCGAAAGCATAGTAAAGAAACATAGCTATATGTTTTATAACACTTTCATTTTTACATGACATGACAATATTAAACTTGTGTTTGTTAGGAAACTCATAGTACTTTTTAGGAATATATGACGATCTTAAATCATGATAGAATGGGCATATCAGTAGAAAGTGATATTCGTCTTCTATAACATTATTACAATGAAAACACAAACGTCTCTCTCTCTAGGCATACCTACATTCCGTCCTCTCTCTATGAGCAGAGAGTGAGAGGATGTCCTAAAAGATACCATAGCTATTCTAAATTTCTTAATATTTAACACATTTAAATAATTTTCTACAACAAGTTCAGATTTAAAATACCTATACAAATGCAGCTTTGCATTACCCTCTACTTGTTCGCTCCACTTCTGTATATATTGGTCTCTCAGCCTTAACTCATATTGCTTTATAAAAACATTTTCATTGACAACACTCTGCCGTTCCCATATATATCCAAAGCCATTATAATACAAATTGTGCTTTAGTTTTGTTATCCAATTTTCATATCCATGACTATCTAAAAGAATCAACATTTCATAGCATTTTTTAACATATCTTGTGCAAGGCATTTTTATAATTTTAAACAAATACTTTTTACATCTTTTGTTGGCTGCTATATACATAGGGTATTTACCACAATCACCCATTACTGCTGCATTGCATGCATTTATGGATGCATTCATAAAACGTTTACAAGCATACATATGAACCCTTTCAATACATTCCATTTGATCAAATCCCCACAGTTCTGATCCGCAAAGAAATACCGGACTAACTTTTGAGTCAAATAGCTTAAAATATATACTGTCGGGATTAGCTCACTTAATGAAGCTAGCATAGCAACTAATACATGTTTTGCCTTTATTGCCAGTGCGTTCGCCATCTGGTACATAGATAATCGACAATTATAGCACATATACAACTTAATTCCTATCTTAATTATACTTAATATAAAACTAAGTTCCTATTTTACTTATAGTAATAGTTAATATAAAACTATGTTCCTATCTTAATTATAATAAATATAAAACTAAGTTCCTATCTTAATTATAGCACACATAAAACTAAGTTCCTATCCTGATTATAGTAAGATCCTGTCTTAATTATAGTACATATGAAAATAATTTTATATTTTGATTATAGTACAAACATATATAACTAAGTTCCTATCTTAATTATACTAAATATAAAACTAAGTTCCTATCTTACGTATAGTAATAGTAAATATAAAACTAAGTTCTTATCTTATTTCCTATCTTAATTATAGTACATATAAAATTAAGTTCCTGTCTTAATTATAGTAAGATCCTATTTTAATTATAGTACATATGAAAATAGTTTTCTATCTTAATTATAGTACACATACAACTAAGTTCCTATCTTAATCATAGTAATAATGATAATATGTAAGCATGCCATTCTGTATGCGATAACGATCTCAAACTTCAAGTAATCGTAAAGTATCTTAATTATAGTGCATATAAAACTAAGTTCGTATCTTAATTATAGTAAGATTCCATCTTAATTATAGTACATATGAAAATAATATTTTATCTTAATTATAGTAAATATAAAATTAAGTTCCTGTCTTTATTATAGTAAATATAAAACTAAGTTCCTATCTTACTTATATAGTACATATAAACTAAATTCCTATTTAATTATACTAAATATAATGATGATATGGTTCTCGTGTCATTTTCAAATTTAGACCTGAACAAAATGATGTCCGTATGTAGTGACTATGCATCTTAATGGAGATTTAAATATAATACATGTAAATGTTCCGTGATAGTTTTTAATGAGACAAAATTTGAATTCGAAAACAAAGACAGAACATGGAAAATTGGTAATGAACCTGTTGTCGAAACTATAAAGTATACATATCTCGGCGTTATTTGTAATAAATACATGGATATACAGGGCAGTATCAAAGAATCCTGCCGTAAATTACGAGGTGCATGTTTAGGTTTGATAAATGCTGGTCTCCATGAAGATGGTCTTCGCCCTATAACGTCAATGAAAATATACAAATCCGTTGTAATTCCAAAAGCCCTGTATGGTTGCGAACTGTGGTATGACATGACAAAAAGTGTTAATCGAATGATCGCATCGATTCTGCATACAATATATGCAATCAATTCCTACTCAGACGAGAACTGATATATGTCTTAGTTTGATAGGTGCTAAATCAACTGAAAGCGAAACTGACACTCGTAAGCTTCTATTTTTTAGGACACTTATGCCGTTCAGTATGTCCTCATGTAGTAAGAGAGGTCTTTATTTATAGACTGTTACATGTTAACGAAAATCCATCGCATCAGAGAGGATACATACCAGAAATCTATCGTGTTTTAAGGAACAATTCACTTGTCAATGTTTTAAATGAATTCAGAATTTCTGGTGTGTTTCCTTCGAAATTTACTTGGGAGCTCATGGTAAAAAACATTGTGTGTACAATGGCAGAAACTGAATGGTCATTTAGAGTAAATAATGATTGCTCTTTAAGAGACATTTTGTGCATAAAACCAATGCTTAGTCATGCTTGTGAGTTATGGGAATTTTCTAAAGCGCAATCAAAATACACGACTAAATGCAATAGTGCTATATGTTTATTATGTAAATTATTTAGTGACACTTATACCAAAAGTTGCCGACCGGTGTGAAAGACAAGTCTCATATATTGCAGGACACTATATTTTTTACTGAACAGATTTCAGTTAAATTGTGGCTGTCAATTTTTACCATTGTTGGTTCAAGTGTATTTAACATATTCATAAACTTAAGTCCGCGGGAACAAATAATTGTCATGCTACATGGTATGAGACCACTTAGCGATAATGCAATCTGACTTGTTTAAAAGTTGTTATTAATGCTTTCCATTTAATATGGAATGTTGAACGAGCGGTAACTTAAAAAAAAACGCATTAATAGCCCTGTGTGAAATTAAAATGTAATGTCATTGACTCTTCCTTACATTTCGTTTCCATAAGGGTGAGTGATGTTATGATGTTTGTTTTTATCGAACTTATGGGGTGGCGAGTTGTCCGTCTTCCGTCCGTCCGTCGTCCGTCCGTCGTTAACTTTTGTTTCGTTAAGACGATAGAGCCTTCATTTTTCATCCGATCTTTACCAAACTTTAACAGGTTGTTAATATCAATAAAAGCTCGGGCAATTTCGAAAACCAGCCAGATCGGACCAGTAACAGCAGAGTTATGGCCCTTGATTTAGTTAAAAATGCTATATTGCTATATTTTGCCTCGTTAAGACGATAGGGCCTTCATTTTTCATCCTATCTTTACCAACCTTTACCATATTGTTAATATCAATGAAAGCTCGGATAAGTTCGGAAACCAGCCATATCGGACCAGTAACAGCGGAGTTATGGTCCTTGATTTAGTTAAAAATGCTATATTTTTCCTCGTTAAGACGATAGGGCCTTCATTTTTCATCCTATCTTTACCAAACTTTACCACATTATTAATATCAATAAAAGCTTGAACAAGTTCAAAAACCAGCCATATCGAACTAGTTACAGCGGAGTTATGACCCTTGATTTAGTTAAACATGCTATATTTTGCATCGTTAAGACGATAAGGGCTTCATTGTTCACGCGATCTTTACCAAACTTTATCAGATTGCTAATGTCGTTGAAAGCTCAAACAAGTTCGAAAGCCAGCCATATCGGACCAGTAACAGTGGAGTTATGGCCCTTGATTTAGTTCACAATGCTATAATTTGCATTGTTAAGACGATAGCGGCTTCATTGTTCATCCGATCTTTACCAAGCTGTATCAGATTGTCAATATCAATGAAAGCTCGGACAAGTTCGAAAACCTTCCATATCGGACCAGTAACAGTGGAGTTAATGCCCTTGATTTAGTTCAAAATGATATATTTTGCCTCGTTAAGCCGATAGGGCTTTTATTTTTCATCCGATCATTACCAAACTTTATCAGATTGTTAATGTCAATGAAAGCTCGGTCAAGGTCAAAAACCAGCCAGATCGGACCAGTAACAGCGGAGTTATGGCCCTTGACTTTGTTAAAAATGCTATAATTTGCCTCGTCATACGGTAGGGCCTTCATTTTGCATCTGATCTTTGCCAATCTTTACCAGATTTTATGACTTTCTTTTTTCTTTTTTTTTTTGAATTTTTTTTGTTTGAATTCTTTGATTCTTTTTTTTTGAATTTTTTTTGAATTTTGTTTTTTATTTTTTTTTTGATTTTTTTGTTTTTTTTAGCTCTATGTTGGACCAGTCGGGCCAGTAACAGAGGAATTATGGCTCTTGATTTAGTTAAAAATGCTATATTTTGCCTCGTTAATACGGTAGGGCCATCACTTTTCATCTGATCTTTACCAAACTTTACCAGATTCTTTAGTTATGGCCCTTGATATAGTCAAAAAGCTAGGGGGTTTTGCCCGAAACTTTCGAAAAACGTAAATGGCAGTCACTCGCTTCATTGATGTTATAAGAGCCATGTGAGCCAGTAGAGTGCCCACAGGCCCTCTTGGGCCTCTTGTTCAAGAATGTATTTGATAAACTGGTTAAAGTAAGATGAAGTAAACTAATTGTGATTCCATACTTGATCTTTCGTTTCGTTTCGTAAAGGCTGGGCCGATTACCCATTTTTATAGAGAAATTCTTAGATGATAGACAATTTCGTGTCCGAATGGGTTCAACCCTCTCTGATATTCCTGAACAGGAGATGGGTGTTCCACAGGGCAGCATACTCTCTGTCACACATTTTAATGGCCCTTGATTTATATTGATCGTGTGGATTGTTCGCTATATGTTGACGACTTTGTTATATGTTATCGTGCAAAAAACATGAATACTATCGAGAGACAATTACAACAATGTCTAAATAAACTTCAGACCTGGTCTGATGAAAATGGTTTTAAATTTTCTAAATCTAAAACTAATTGTATGCACTTTTGTCAACTTCGTAAACATCATGAAGACCCTCATCTAACACTGGATGGGTCACCAATACCAGTAGTGGATGAGATAAAATTCCTTGGTCTTATTTTCGACCGTAAATTAACGTTTATACCACACCTTAAATACTTGAAGGCCAAATGCCTTAAAGCTCTTAACTTACTTAAAGTTGTTGCAAACACTAATTGGGGAGCAGATCGAAAAGTCCTCTTGCGACTTTACAGATGTCTTATCAGATCCAAGCTGGACTACGGCTCGATAGTATATGGATCGACTCGCAAGTCGTACTTGCAGATGCTCGACCCTATACATAATCAAGGATTACGACTCGCCTTAGGTACCTTTCGTACATCACCAGCCGAAAGTCTATATGTTGAAGCTAATGAACCATCACTGTCTCATAGACGGGACAAATTAGCTCTTCAATACGCCATTAAATTAAAGTCTTACCCTTCAAACCCAACTTTCGATAATGTTTTTAATCCTAGTTGTGAACCTCTTTTTGATCGAAAACCGAAGGCCATTCGACCATTTGGTCTTCGTATTAAACCAAAATTAAGAGACACTGAAATCGACCTAAATTTGTTGCCAAGTACAAAGTACCACAAATTCCACCGTGGACTTTGGAAACACCAACAATTATTTTTGATCTTTGTAATAATAACAAATCCAGCACAGACCCTACTGTCTTTCAAAGCAAATTTAATGAAATTAAATCGAAATACAGTAACTTTCAACATATCTACACAGATGGCTCTAAAGATGGAGATAAGGTAGCTGCAGCAGCTGTTGTTCACAAACACAGCATAAAGAGCCGCCTGCCTGACAAGGCCTCTATCTTTTCAGCTGAACTTAAGGCAATTGAACTTGCCTTAAATTATATTCAGGAATCTGATGATGACCATTTTGTAATATTTTCTGATTCCCTTTCATCTCTTCAAGCACTGGTTAATATGAAACATGATAACCCAGTTGTGCTTCAACTTTTAGAAAAGTACAATTCTCTTATAATTGATAATGTTATTATTTTCTGCTGGCTTCCAAGCCATGTAGGAATACGTGGTAATGATAGAGATGATAGTGCTGCTAAGGCAGCATTAGATTTACATATAACTAATACCAAATTACCTTATACTGATTTTAAAAGTTGTATTAACACATATATTCGTAACTCTTGGCAAGCCGCTTGGGATTTGTCACTTAACAATAAACTCCATCCAATTAAACCGTTACTCGGAGAATGGTATTCTTCTAGTAGACCCATTCGTCGAGAGGAAGTTGTCCTAGCCCGGTGCAGGATAGGGCATACACGTTATACTCATTCATATTTATAACAAGGTGAGCAATTACCAGAATGTATACCCTGCTTTGCACCGTTAACGGTCAAACACATCTTATTGGAATGTGTAGACTTTGATCCTATGCGTCAAAGGTACTACAATGTTAATACTATGAAAGAGTTATTTGATACTGTAGATTTTAGTCTTGCTTTACCTTATCATCCCTTATTTTTTAATAGTTTTATCTTTATATATTTACATTAATTTTTAATTAATACTTCATTTTTCATCCATTTTTGCGCACAATATGACCTATTTATGTGTCGACGTGCCGTAAAACATCATTCATTCATTCATTCATTCGTAAAGGTTGGGTAAAGACTCGATTACTAGTTTATCTCTAAACATAACAATTTGTTAACACTTTGTAATATTTAACAGATAATGTATGGTGCTGAGGTCCATATGCAAGTTTATGGACTGGGCAGTCAGACCTAGAATGTTATATGGACCTCAGCTTCGGAATGTTATATGGACCGAAGCACCATACATTATTTGTTATATTATACCAAATCTGACCAAAAATTAAATCAATACGTTTTATGATTTATTTTGACGTCGTTTTTTTCACACGTCCGTTAATATAGCTATCGGACCGGGCGCCCGGTCAATATGCAACTTTATGAACCGGATGACGTCACATTAAGCAAAGAGTGGAATATGCAAATGAGGTGTAATATGTGTTGTTAGTGACTGAATACGTCTATTGTACATATTGAATATGAAAAGTATTTTAGAATAACCTGCACATTAATTATAAGTGTAAGAAAATATGTTCCATGAACATACGAGTACAGTCATGGAATCACTTTAATTATATTGAAAGATTCCGACATGAATGTATATATATTAACTTATTCTTATACTTTACTCTTTGTCATAATTTCTCGCACTGTCTCGTATTTCTTCTGTGTTACTGCGTATATTTGTCCCTAAATTACTCATTGTCAGGTATATAATATTATTGAAATGTTTGAACGCTAATATGTTAATTGTGTATGTATTATTATATTGAATACTCTCCAACTGGGAGGAACATAAAGAATCAAATCTAATTTTAATTATAGCACATACAAAACTAAGTTCCTATCTTAATTATAGAACATACAAAACTAAGTTCCTATCTTAATTATAGTACATATAAAACTAAGTTCCTATCTTAATTATAGTAAGTTCTTATCTTAATTATAGTACATATAAAACTAATTTCCTGTCATAATTATAGTCAGTTACTATCTTAATTATAGCACAAACATAACTAAGTTTCTATCTTAATTATAGTAAACATAAAACTAAGTTCCTATCTTAATTATAGCACATACATAACTAAGTTCCTATCTTAATTATAGAACATACATAACTAAGTTCCTATCTTAATTATAGCACCTACATAATTAAGTTCCTATCCTAATTATAGCACACACATAACTACGTTCCTATCTTATTATAGCACATACATAACTAAGTTCCTATCTTAATTATAGCACATACAAAACTAAGTTACTATCCTAATTATAGCACACACATAACTAAGTTCCTATCTTAATTATTGCACATACATAACTTAAGTTCCTATCTTAATACATAACTAAGTTCCTATCTTAATTATTGCACATACATAACTTAAGTTCCTATCTTAATTATAGCACATACATAACTAAGTTCCTATCTTAATTATAGCACATACATAACTAAGTTCCAATCTTAATTTTAGCACATACATAACTAAGTTCCTATCTTAATTAAAGTAAATATAAAATTAAGTTCCTATCTTAATTATAGCACATACATAATTAAGTTCCTATCTTAATTTTAGCACATACATAACTAAGTTCCTATCTTAATTAAAGTAAATATAAAATTAAGTTCCTATCTTAATTATAGCACATACATAATTAAGTTCCTATCTTAATTATAGCACATACATAACTAAGTTCCTATTATCTTAATAATAGCACATACAAAACTAATTTCCTATCTTAACTATAGCACATACACAACTAAGTTCCTATCTTAATTATAGCACATACATAACTAAGTTCCTATCTTAATTATAGTGCATACATAACTAAATTCCTATCTTAATTATAGCACATACATAACTTAAGTTCCTATCTTAATTATAGCACATACATAACTAAGTTCCTATTATCTTAATTATAGCACATACAAAACTAATTTCCTATCTTAACTATAGCACATAAATAACTAAGTTCCTATCTTAATTATAGCACATACATAAATAAGTTCCTATTATCTTAATTATAGCACATACAAAACTAATTTCCTATCTTAATTATAGCACATACACAACTAAGTTCCTATCTTAATTATAGCACATACATAACTAAGTTCCTATCTTAATTATAGTGCATACATAACTAAATTCCTATCTTAATTATATCGCATACATAACGAAGTTCCTATCTTAATTATAGTACATACAAAATTAATTTCCTATCTTAATTATAGCACAGACACAACTAAGTTCCTATCTTAATTATAGCACATACATAACTAAGTTCCTATTATCTTAATTATAGCACATACAAAACTAATTTCCTATCTTAACTATAGCACATACACAACTAAGTTCCTATCTTAATTATAGCACATACATAACTAAGTTCCTATCTTAATTATAGTGCATACATAACTAAATTCCTATCTTAATTATAGCACATACATAACTTAAGTTCCTATCTTAATTATAGCACATACATAACTAAGTTTCTATTATCTTAATTATAGTGCATACATAACTAAGTTCCTATCTTAACTATAGCACATACACAACTAAGTTCCTATCTTAATTATAGCACATACATAACTAAGTTCCTATCTTAATTATAGTGCATACATAACTAAATTCCTATCTTAATTATAGCACATACATAACTTAAGTTCCTATCTTAATTATAGCACATACATAACTAAGTTCCTATTATCTTAATTATAGCACATACAAAACTAAGTTCCTATCTTAATTATAGTGCATACATAACTAAATTCCTATCTTAATTATATCACATACATAACTAAGTTCCTATCTTAATTATAGTGCATACATAACTAAATTCCTATCTTAATTATAGCACATACATAACTTAAGTTCCTATCTTAATTATAGCACATACATAACTAAGTTCCTATTATCTTAATTAAAGGACATACATAACTAAGTTCCTATCTTAATTATAGTGCATACATAACTAAATTCCTATCTTAATTATATCACATACATAACGAAGTTCCTATCTTAATTATAGTACATACAAAACTAATTTCCTATCTTAATTATAGCACAGACACAACTAAGTTCCTATCTTAATTATAGCACATACATAACTAAGTTCCTATCTTAATTATAGTGCATACATAATTAAATTCCTATCTTAATTATAGCACATACATAACTTAAGTTCCTATCTTAATTATAGCACATACATAACTAAGTTCCTATTATCTTAATTATAGCACATACAAAACTAATTTCCTATCTTAATTATAGCACATACACAACTAAGTTCCTATCTTAATTATAGCACATACATAACTAAGTTCCTATCTTAATTATAGTGCATACATAACTAAATTCCTATCTTAATTATATCACGTACAAAACTTAGTTCCTATCCTAATTATAGCACACACATAAGTAAGTTCCTATCTTAATTATAGTAAATATAAAACTAAGTTCCTATCTTAATGATAACACATACATAACTAAGTTCCTATCTTAATCATAGCACATACATAACTAAGTTCCTATCTTAATTATAGCACATACATAACTAAGTTACTATTATCTTAATTATAGCACATACAAAACTAAGCTTCTATCTTAATTAAAGTAAATATAAAATTAAGTTCCTATCTTAATTATAGCACATACACAACTAAGTTCCTATCTTAATTATAGCACATACATAACTCATTTCCTATCTTAATTATAGCACATACATAACTAAGTTCCTATCTTAATTATAGCACATACATAACTAAGTTCCTATCTTAATTATAGCACATACATAACTAAGTTCCTATCTTAAATATAGTACATATAACACTAATTACTACTAGAATATGTGATACATATGCAGAACGTGTTTGTATGATTCGGAACTAAATGTGCTTGTAAAACTTCGTACTTCGTAGTCAAACAATATTTTGACATCGATATAAATGTTTTTTGAAACCAGTTTCTAAAGTTACATACATGCGTACATAAGGCCAAACATAAAAAGAGGTCCGTTTCTGGTCTTTCGACCGTCCCTATTGTTAAGGCCCCGACCCTAAACCATTTTTTAGGGATCCCAAATTCTTTTTATACAACATAAATAAATAAATAAATAAATAAATAAATAAATAAATAAATAAATAAATAAATAAATAAACAAACAAATAATAAATAAATAAATAAATAAATAAATAAATAAATAAATAAATAAATAAATATATAAATAAACAAACAAACAAACAAACAAACAAAAAAATAAATAAATAAATAAATAAATAAATAACAGATTGTTTAAGTGTTTTAATGTGTGTAAGTGTCAGTTTTATAGTGGACGACCCATATTATGTTCAAGAAATAAGCTTTTGGTGTTCTGGATGTGAATTTAGTATAGAAAGGAATAATTCTAAATATAATATATAAATAAATCCTACCTACCTACGTACCCTATATTTTGACCAGAAACAGACCTATCTCTGGAAAAACACTCATTTAAAAAAGAAAGAAGACGGTATCAGTTTAAATCAGTTTATGATACCAACAGGAGCGCTGTTTCTTCAGATAACTATTAACACCTTCCGTCATACTGTAGTATAAAAGTCAGACCATTATCGTATTCGCCAGTTTCTCTACGAACAAGTTAAAAACGTGTCGTCAAGAAAATAAACTGAATAAGTCGAATACTGACTGTATTTTAAAAATGGATGCTAAAAACGAAATAAGAATTAAAACTGCAAATATGGCAATAAACAGACGTGATCGCAGTAATCCCAGGACAAAGTCTGAACACCGGTGGTCACAGATCAATCACTGCAATTCGTTCCTTTCGATGGAATCATCATCGCCGTATAGCGGGTCGAGTTCATCGCCTTTACCATCTTCGTCGGACGACTTGTTTGACAGCGCGACGGGCGATGGTAATTTGTCACCACACTTGACGACCATTGGTATTAGATCGAAGCAGTTTGCACATAGAACACGTGCCAGCTCATCCGGAGATATGTCGGCTGCAGATATTTTGTCGTCATTAAATGTCCCTAAAATGCCAAATGCTTTCAAAAACATGACCTGGGGAAGTTACTTGAGGACGGCATCTACCGATTCCACTGAGTCAGAAGATGGGAACACGAGTGATGAAAGTGACAAACAAGGAAAGAACAACAGCGGTCTCTACCTAAATAACAGGAATGGTCGCGAGCAAAGCATCCTCACCAACACGTACGATGACCAACACACTGTAGGGCAAAGCGATTACAATCAACAAAATGATAACAGTGCGAACCATCCGTTATTCGTATCAAGAAATGTCAAACATTTATCGACGGCATCATACTGGTTGGGGTGTGAGTATAGATATTTAATTGTTTCTGAAAGACTGAAAGTGAAATTTATGCACACTGGTAAACTTTCAGATCGCTTCAACAAAAACCACAAACTGTATCTGAATGTTTCACTTGGCGATGGCGAAGACATGCAAACCAAAAGGGTCAGCCTCGGTAAAGTGGGTAACGTCAACAAGTCAGGGGTAGACATTTACTTTTCAAAATTGTCATGTGCTCAAGTTATGCAAACGACATTAAAAGTGGAAGTGTGTGTTGATCGAGGCGTTTTCAAGACTGCAGCGTTGGTAGAAGACTGGACCGTACTGCTTAATAATTGCCATTTCTTGGAATCGAAAACACAATGGACAAATATAAGGGACAATGAACATAACTAAAGTGATAGATTGCACTAATGTATATACAACAAATTTAATTATGCTTTTTTACAACGTCTAGATAATTTTTTGTTATAGTGTTAAAAATCAATTAAATTGCTACACCCATGACAGAAAAACTGATTTAACGTTTGACGCTTTATCAAAATAATGTTTTTCTAAACATATATTTAAAAAAATAAAGAAAATAAAGTTCAGAGTTTCATAAATGATGTAATTGAAACATACAAATGCAGTATTTTTGGACTTTGTAGAATTGTTATATCATATGTGCAATACCATACATACAACGGAATCAGCATGCTATCTTGAAGTGTAGTAGATCTAGTATGTATTTGAATTCTTATCATTGCCTTATGTATTAGACTTCTATATAATGATGGACCGAACGGTCCTCTGTATTATTAATAAAACATATAAAAAACATTTCTTCGTTTGTATTACCTTGTTTCATAAAATGTTAATGTTTTGGTGCGAAAGCTGTATGGGACCAGAACCGAAGTGGAGAAAAAATATTATTCTCGTTATAACGAGAAATATTCTCATATTAACGAGAAAAAAATATCGTAAAAACGAGAAAATATTTACAAGAATAGCAGAATAACATCATACGTGTTTTACTTTCGTTCTAATCCATTTTCTTCTATTGCGTACATATATCATGCTGTAAAACGATGAGAAATAAAATATGTTTAAACCTATAATAAAAACTCAAAATGAACTTTTCTAATAGCTATTTTATTGCCGTTAGCATTTTCCCCCCATAATATTGAGAGGAAGCAATGATAGTCCTTCAGAAGTCGCAGAAACTACCAGAACTACCAGTAACTACCAGAACTACCAGAAACTACCAGAACGGAAAAAGGCACTTAAGCAGAATAATGTTGAAAAAAATAATTTAATTAAATGTGTTAGATTCATAAAAGAGATGAAACTGCTTAAATTAAACATTGTAATATGTCACATGTATATTTTAATAATGAAATATAGCACTGTGACACAGCTTCAAAACGATACTGAATTTATAACCCGAGATGCCACATTAAATGCATGATACAGATTTCAAGATTACCGTTTGGCCCTTCATTAATGGACAATGGAGTATATACTAGGAGTGGCCATTTTCCAACAGGAGTAGGGAGTAGTCATATACATCCTCTTTTCACGTTTATTGCACATTTTTTCTCAAGTTTTGAAACGTTTAACTTTTTTAATTTTCCATTTTTAATGTTACTCACGTGAGCATTTGCTACGCCTGTAATATATATTCAAAATGATTGCTTAACGACTTCAGCATTTAACATATAGACGGATCTGGCAGCATAAAACAGCAGATAACGGACAAGTTTGGTTTCAAGATATACATAATATATCAGGCAAGCGTTATGATGTCCGGTCACCACTGATGGTCCACAGAGAGGCTTGGGAGAAAAAAGTCAAGAATGTACATCTTGTTGCACATATCGACACGTTTATTTAGACCATACAAAATATTGTCTGGCTATCAAAGCCTTTTGGAAATTATCACATTCAAGCTACAGATGTGTTATTTTCAATTAACATGCTGGTTTTATTAGCACATTTTCAATGATTCGTGACGTTAGTAATACTACCACATGAGTAAATTCAGTACATGTTATGCAGTATACATAGGCAAACTGACCATTGTGATTCAGTTTATAATTTTTATTCCTTTCATTTAACTAGTTAGTGCATCGTGAGTAAAATGGACTGAATGCATTTGATAGCATATTGTTGTTTTGCCTGTAAAGTTGACTGTATAATAGGACTGTATAATAGTATCCATTGAAGAGTAGCATCTAACCCTTCTCAATTTTGTTTTCAAGAACAGTTGGCAGAAGAGTTACACACTTTATCGGTCTCTGCAACCAGAAACTGATTCATTTTGACATTGTTACGAACAGTCTTCAGATAATTCTTCAGATATGGTTTTCAGATAAATTGTGAGAAAGATGTTGTTGGTCAAGCACATTGTCTCAAATGCTTTTTCCATTTTCATGTAAATATCATATTTCCTCTCTGGTGGGATTATGTGGATAAAATGTTTAATAAACTTATATCGGCCTTCTTCGCATTAGACGTGGAAAAGACTTTGTAAACTGTCATCTGCTGCTTTAATCCAAAATGACATTCTGCGCTCAGTTATCGAGCGATCGCTTGAATTTGACTTTCGCATGATAATATCTAAAAAATTTAGACGAGCATTCTAAAAGTTATCTATCATATATTCACATTTGTGATTTTATATTATAAACAATATCTTATAAAATGTCTTTAAAACGAAACAAAAAGCTATGCTATAATCACAAGCTTAACCAAGTTGATATCGTACTGATCATGAAAAACTGTCCAATCCCAAATTCTTCATCTTTCGTCTTTTTTTTTTTGCGCACAATATGACCTATTTATGTGTCGAAGTGCTGTAAAACACCATTCATTCATTCATTCATTCATTTCATTCATTCATTCATTCATTCATTCATTTCATATCATTCATTCATTCATTCATTCATTCATTCATTTCATTCATTCATTCATTCATTCATTCTGTCCCAATCCCTATACCTTTCTTTACCTAAGTGTGCCTGTCTGCTTTAAGAACATGTTCATTCTAGTACTTGACTGCCCAACGAGAAAACGTCGTTGAAAGTAAAAGTATGTCCCGGAATATGAAGTTACTACATGTTAAGTGTTCCACTTGTTCATTCACTTTGATTTAATTCCGTTTAAGTCGGTATGCAAGTAAGGTCAACAGTCAAGTAAGGTCGACAGTCAAGTAAGGTCAACAGTTAAGTACCAGAACGAACATGTTCTTAAAGCAGACAGGCACATTTTCGTGTAAAGACATTTATAAGAGAATGGGCAGTTACACGTTTTGGAAAAGCTATTTTGTATGTGGTCCAATATTGGGCGCAATACACATGTTTCACCATAGACAACATACCTCTAGCGACATGAAGTAAAAATGTAAACTGCCATTTTACATTTAGAGCAAACTAGGGCAATGATCACTATTTACACCGAAATACCCGTGAAAGGGATCATTGCATACGCAATCATTATACAAATCGATCAACCAACGCAAATTTTGGCGTAGAAAATCTTCACGAAAAATGATTGAAATTGTTCCAATATTGCATTGGGCACATTCATAGAAACACAATTGTAAGAATTCGGCGTTTTTGAAGGCCGCTGTACCTCATTTTAGGTGAGAGCCGTGAACCCAAGCATTACGCTTTCTTTCATTTCCAACACTTTGGGAGGGCTTATCTCAAAACGAACTCAGTGGAGGAATCGAATTATATTTTGCGGTGGAGAAAAGGAGCTCACTTTGTAGGGGTATGTGCTCTTTAGTTGATCAAAATTCGTTAAATATTAAGAAAGTTATGAAGCAGAAACATACCTGAATCGAGCGTTTTGATTATCTTTTTTTGCCGTGAATCCAGTCAAAACGTCACGTGGTTTGGCTACCCTAGTATGTAAAATGGAAGGAAGAGTTATCTACATGGCGTTCACATTGGATAAAAACGAAACTTCGATCAAAAAAACCAACACCTGTATTCAGTGTAGTTGGGTTGACATCCTTAATTAGGCGAGATCTGCACTAGTTCCTGTCTTAATTATTATAGTGAATAAAAATAAGTTCATGTCTTAATTATAGTACATATAAATTTAAGTTCCTATCTTAATTATAGTACCTATAAAACTAAGTTCCTATCTAAATTATAGTACACATATACATATAAAGTTCCTTTCTTAATCATAGTAAGTACCTATCTTAAGGATATATGAAAATTAGTTGTTTTTTTAATTATAGTTCATATACAACTAAATTCCAGTCTTTATTATAGTAAGTTCCTATCTTAATTACAGTACATATAAAAACTAATTTACTATTTTAAGTATAGTACACATAAAACTAAGTTCCTATCTTAATTATACTAAATATACAACTAAGTTCCTATCTTAATTATAATAAATATAAAAACTAAGTTCCTATCTTTATTATAGTACATATAAAACTAAGTTCCTATCTTAATTATAATTAATATAAAACTAAGTTTCCATCTTAATTATAGTACATATAAAACTAAGTTCCTATCTTGATTATAGTAAGATCCTATCTTAATTATAATACATATGAAAATAATTTTTATTTTTCATTATAGTACCAACATATATAACTAAGTTCCTATCTTAATTATACAAAATATAAAACTAAGTTCCTATCTTAATTATAATAAATATAAAACGAAGTTTCTATCCTAATTATAGCACACACATAACTAAGTTCCTGTCTTAATTATAGTTCATATACAACTAAGTTCCTATCTTAATTTATACTAAATATAAAACTGAGTTCCTGTCTTATTTATAGTAATAGTTGATATAAACTAAGTTCCTATCTTAAGTATAGTTCCTATACAACTAAGTTCCTTTCCTAACTATAATAAATATACAACTAAGTTCCTATTTTAATTATATCTTAATTATAGTACATATAAAATCTAAGTTCCTATCTTAATTATTAGTAAATATAAAACTAAGATCCTAACTTAATTATAGTAATAGTAAATATAAAACTAAGTTCCTATCTTAATTATAGTAAATATAAAACTAAGTACCTATCTTAATTGTAGCACATACATAACTAAGTTCCTATCTTAATTATAGCACATACATAACTAAGTTCCTATCCTAATTATAGCACACACAATAACTAAGTTCCTGTCTTAATTATAGTACGTATAAAAACTAAGTTCCTATCTTAATTATAGCACATATATAACTAAGTTCCTATCTTAATTATAGCACACACATAACTAAGTTCCTATCCTAATTATAGCACACACATAACTAAGTTCCTGTCTTAATTATAGTACATATGAAACTAAGTTCCTATCTTAATTATAGCACATACATAACTAAGTTCCTATCTTAATTTATAACACATACATAACTAAGTTCCTATCTTAATTATAGCACATACATAACTAAGTTCCTACCTTAATTATAGCACATACATAACTAAGATCCTATTATCTTAATTATACACATACATAACTAAGATCCTATTAATCTTAATTATAACACATACATAACTAAGATCCTATTATCTTTATTATAGGACATACAAAACTAATTTCCTATCTTAATTATAACACATACATAACTAAGTTCCTATCTTAATTATAGCACATACATAACTAAGTTCCTATCTTAATTATATCACATACATAACTAAGTTCCTATCTTAAATTATAGCACATACATAACTAAGATCCTATTATCTTAATTATAACAACATACATAACTAAGATCCTATTATCTTAATTATAACACATACATAACTAAGATCCTATTATCTTAATTATAGGGCATACAAAACTAATTTTCCTATCTTAATTATAGCACATACATAACTAAGTTCCTATCTTAATTATAACACATACATAACTAAGTTCCTATCTTAATTATAAACACATACATAACTAAGTTCCTATCTTAGTTATAACACATACATAACTAAGTTCCTATCTTAATTATAACACATACATAACTAAGTTTCCTATCTTAATTATAGCACATACATAACTAAGTTCCTATCTTAATTATAACACATACATAACTAAGTTCCTATTATCTTAATTATAACACATACATAACTAAGTTCCTATCTTAATTATGACACATAGATAACTAAGATCCTACTATCTTAATTATAGGACATGCAAAACTAATTTCCTATCTTAATTTATAGCACATAAATAACTAAGTTCCTATCTTAATTATAACACATACATAACTAAGTTTCCTATTATCTTAATTTATAAACACATACATTACTAAGATCCTATTATCTTAATTATAGGACATACACAACTAATTTCCTATCTTAATTATAGCACATACATAACTAAGTTCCTATCTTAATTTTAGCACATACATAACTAAGTTCCTATCTTAATTATAGCACATACATAACTAAGTTTCTATCTTATTTATATCACATACATAACTAAGTTCCTATCTTAATTATAATTATAGTACATACATAACTAAATTCCTATCATAATTACAGCACATTATTAGATAAGTTCCTATCTTAATTACAGTACACACATAACTAAGTTCCTATTTTTATTATAGCACATACATAACTAAAGTTCCTATCTTAAGTATAGCACATACATAACTAAGTTCCTATCTTAAGTATAGTACATACATATCTAAGTTTCTATTTTTATTATAGCACATACATAACTAAGTTCCTATCTTAGTTATAGCACATATATAAACTAAGTATCTATCTTAATTATATTGCATAAATAACTAAGTTCCTATCTTCTTAATTATAGTGCATAAATAACTAAGTTCCTATCTTAATTATAGCTCATACATAACTAATTTCCTATCTTAATTATAGTACATCCTATCTTAATTATAGTACATATACCACTAATTACTACTAGAATATGTGATACATATGCAGAACGTGTTTGTATGTGCTTGTAAAACTTCGTACTTCGTAGTCAAACAATATTTTGACATCGTTGTAAATGTTTGTTGAAACCAGTTTCTGAAGTTACATACATGCGTACATAAGGCCAAACATAAAAAATAGTTCGTTTCTGGTCTTCCGACCGTCCCTATTTTTTTAGGCCCCGACCCTAAACCTTTTTTTAAGGGATCCCAAATTATTTTTATATAACATAAATAAATAAATGAATGAATGAATGATTGAATGAATGAATGGTGTTTTACGGCACGTCGACACATAAAAAGGTCATATTGTGCGCAAAAACTGGCGAAAGATGAAGAAATGAAGGATTAATTAAAAATTAATGTCCATATATCAAGATAAAACTATTAAAAAATAAGGGACGATATAGTAGTAATATAAACTATATATGTAAATCAACAAATGCCCGAAAACGGGCATATAAAAAAGTAAATATATACAAGAACATATTATAATGATTTATATAGTCTGACTTCCTTCAGGAAATCTAAAACTAGACTTAAATCTATAGTTTAAAATAACTCGGTCATAGTATTAACATAGACCCTTCTTAATA
>JAWPHD010017681.1:0-43355 GCA_037043455.1 Cyrtodaria siliqua | reverse complement strand
GAGGGGGAAGGTGGTGAGAGGCGGGGGGCAGGGGGGGTTGCAACATATGTGTAAGAATTGACTAAAACAACACAGAAATATGTAAAAACAAGAGGTCAATGACCTCAATTGAAGCTCTACTGATAGATTTTTGATAGCTAGGTCAACATTCCTGTGAAGTTTCATGAAAATCCATCAAGTAGTTTCATAGAAGTAGTCGCTACAAGTTTTCATTATATAACTCTATGTAAACAAAGATGGCAGCTGGCTGCAATGTTTAATGTCAAATCAAAATAAATTTTGACAAGGATCAACATCATGTCATACTGATCATTTTAGAAAAAGTCCCATATCAATTTCGCTTATAGTTTTCAAGAAGTAGTCGCTACAAACTTGTATTTTGAAAATCTATTTTTAGCCATGGTGGCCATCTTGAATTTCCAGGCTAACCTGAAATTTTGCTAGGATCAATTAGACATCAAGAGCAACATTCCTGTAAAGTTTCATGAAAATCCGTCGAGTAGTTACAGAGAAGTAGTCATTACAAGTTGTTACTATATAACTCTATGTAAACAAAGATGGCCGCTGACAGCTATGTTTAACATCAAATCAAAACGATTTTCGACAAGGATCAACATCATGACATGCTGTTCATTTTAGAAAAAGACCCATTTCAATATCACTTATAGTTTTCAAGAAGTAGTCGCTCCAAAACTTGTTTTTTGAAAATCTACTTTTAGCCATGGCGGCCATCTTGAATTTCCAGCCGACCTGAAGTTTTGTTAGGATCAATTAGACATTAAGAGCAACATTCGTGTGTAGTTTCATGAAAATCCATCAAGTAGTTTCAGAGGAATAGTCGCTACAAGTTTTCAATATATAACTCTATGTAAACAAAGATGGCCGCTGGCAGCCATGTTTAACGTAGAATCAAAATAATTTTCGACAAGGATCAACATCATGTCATACTGATCATTTTAGGAAAAAACGCATATCAATATCAATTATAGTTTTCAAGAAGTGGTCGCTACAAACTTGTATTTTGAAAATGTATTTTAGCCGTGGCAGCCATCTTGAATTTCAGGCCAACCTGAAATTTTGCTAGGATCAACTAGACATCAAGAGCAACATTCCTGTGAAGATTCATGAAAATCCGCCAAGTAGTTTCAGAGGAGTAGTCGCTACAAATTTTTACTATACAAACTCTATGTAAACAAAGATGGCCACTGGCGCCCATGTTTAATGTCGAATCAAAATAATTTTCGACAAGGATCAACATCATGTCATGCTGATCATTTTAGAAAAAGTCCCATATCAATATCACTTACAGTTTTCAAGAAGTAGTCACTACAAATTTATTTATTTTAAATCTATTTGTAGCCGTGGTGGCCATCTTGAATTTCCGGCCAGCCTGAATTTTTCTAGGATCAACTAGACATCAAGTGCAACATTCCTGTGAAGTTTCATGAACATCAGTCAAGTAGTTTCAGAGGAGTAGTCGCTACAAGTTTTTACTATATAAATCTATGTAAACAAAGATGGCCGCTAGTGGCCATGTTTAAAGTCACATCGAAATAAATTTTGACAAGGATCAACATCATGTCAAGCTGATCATTTTAGAAAACATCCCATATCAATATCACTTACATTTTTCAGGAAGTAGTCGCTACAAATTTATTTATTTTAAATCTATTTTTAGCCATGGTGGCCATCTTGAATTTCCGGCCAGTCTGAAATTTTTCTAGAATCAATTAGACATCAAGAGCAACATTCCTGTGAAGTTTCATGAACATCCGTCAAGTAGTTTCAGAGGAGTAGTCGCTACAAGTTTTTACTATATAACTCTATGTAAACAAAAATGGCCACTGGCAGCCATGTTTAACGTCGAATCAAAATAATATTTGACTAGGATCAACATCATGTCATGCTGATCATTTTCGAAGAAGTCCCATATCAATATCACTTATAGTTTTCAAGAAGTAGTCGCTACAATCTTGTTTTTTAAAATCTATGTTTAGCCGTGGTGGCCATCTTGAATTTCCGGCCAGCCTGAAATTTTTCTAGGATCAACTAAACATCAAGTGCAACATTTCTGTGAAGTTTCATGAACATACGTCAAGTAGTTTCAAAGGAGTAGTCGCTACAAGTTTTTACTATATAAATCTATGTAAACAAAGATGGCCGCTAGTGGCCATGTTTAAAGTCACATCGAAATAAATTTTGACAAGGATCAACATCATGTCAAGCTGAACATTTTAGAAAACGTCCCATATCAATATCACTTACAGTTTTCAAGAAGTAGTTGCTACAAATTTATTTATTTTAAATCTGTTTTTAGCCGTGGCGGCCATCTTGAATTTCCGGCCATCTGAAATTTTTTAGAATCAATTTGACATCAAGAGCAACATTCCTGTTAAGTTTCATGAACATCCGTCAAGTAGTTTCAGAGGAGTAGTCGCTACAAGTTTTTACTATATAACTCTATATAAACAAAAATGGCCACTGGCAGCCATGTTTAACGTCGAATCAAAATAATATTTGACTAGGATCAACATCATGTCATGCTGATCATTTTAGAAGAAGTCCCATATCAATATCACTTATAGTTTTCAAGAAGTAGTCGCTACAATCTTGTTTTTTAAAAATCTATTTTTAGCTGTGGCGGCCATCTTGAATTTCTGGCTGACATGAAATTTTGCTAGGATCAATTAGACACCAACAGCAACATTCCTGGAAAGTTTCATGAAAATCCGCCAAGTAGTTTCAGAGGAGTAGTCGCTACAAGTGTTTACTATATAACTCTATGTAAACAAAGATGGCCACTGGCAGCCATGTTTAACGTCGAATCAAAATGATTTTTGACAAGGATCAACATCATGTCATGCTGATCATTTTAGAAAAAGTCCCATATCAATATCACTTATAGTTTTCAAGAAGTAGTCGCTACAAACTTGTATTTTAAAAATCTATTTTTAGCTTTGGTGGCCATCTTGGATTTCACATCAACATGATTTTTTGCTAGGATCAACTAGACTTCATGGGCAACATTTCTGTAAAGTTTCATGAATATCCATCCAGCAGTTTCAGAGGAGTAGTCGCTACAAATGAAAGTTTACGGACAGACAGACAGACAGACAGACGGACGACGCACCACGGCATAAGCTCTGCTGATCTCTGATCAGTCGAGCTAAAAAGGAACCATATTGATTTACACCTGTGAAGGTGTGGTATTTACACTATAAATTGTTTTACCAAACAAGTTGTTGGACAGCTTATGTTATTTAATTATCTAAAGCGTGAGCATTTATTAGGTAAAAATACTTCATTACATTCAATTTATGATTTACATTAATACATTAATTTTTAAGAAATACATCACATGTTTATAATTTTAATTGCATGTATGTTGCCTCAAATACGATCCTTAAAAAAAACAAGAGGTCAATGATTTTAGAAAAAGTCCCATACCAATATCACTTATAATTTTCAAGAAGTAGTCGCCATAAACTTGTTTTTTGAAAATCTATTTTTAGCCGTGACGGCCATCTTGAATTTCCGGCCGACCTGAAGTTTTGCTAGGATCAATTAGACATCAAGAGCAACATTCGTGTGAAGTTTCATGAAAATCTGTCAAGTGGTTTCAGAGGAGTAGTCGCTACAAGTTTTCATTATATATAACTCTATGTAAACAAAGATGGCCGCTGGTGGCTATGTTTAATGTCAAATCAAAATAATTTTTGACAAGGATCAACATCATGTCATACTGATCATTTTAGGAAAAGACGCATATAAATATCACTAATAGTTTTCAAGAAGTAGTCGCTACAAACTTGTATTTTGAAAATTTATTTTTAGCCGTGGCGGCAATCTTGAATTTCCGGCCGACCTGAACTTTTGCTAGGATCATTTAGACATCAAGAGCAACATTCCTGTGAAGTTTCATGGAAATCTGTCGAGTAGTTTCAGAGGAGTAGTCGCTACAAGTTTTTACTAAATAACCCTATGTAAATAAAGATGGCCGCTGGCAGCCATGTTTAACGTCGAATCAAAACGACTTTCGACAAGGACCATCATCATGTCATGCTGATCATTTTAGAAAAAGTCCCATATCAAGATCTCTTATAGTTTTCAAGAAGTAGTCGCTACAAACTTTTTTTTTAAAAATCTATTTTTAGATTTGGTGGCCATCTTGGATTTCACATCAACATGAATCTTTGCTAGGATCAACTAGACTTCATGGGCAACATTTCTGTAAAGTTTCATGAAAATCCATTCAGTAGTTTCAGAGGAGTAGTCGCTACAACAAAAAAGTTTACGGACGGACAGACGGACGGACGGACGGACGGACGGACGGACGGACGACGGAAGCCGCACCACGGCATAAGCTCTGCTGATCTCTGATCAGAAGAGCTAAAAATATAAAAAATAACAAGAGGTCAATGACCTTGAAGCTCTACTGATTGATTTTGATTTCAGGAAGTAGTCGCTACAGACTTGTTTTTTGAAAATTTATTTTTAGCCCTGGCGGCCATCTTGAATTTCCGGCCGACCTGAAATTTTGCTAGGATCAATGAGACATCAAGAGCAACATTCCTGTGAAGTTTCATGAAAATCCGTCAAGTAGTTTCAGAGGAGTAGTCGCTACAAGTTTTCATTATATAACTCTATGTAAACAAAGATGGCCACTGGCAGCCATGTTTAACGTTGAATCAAAATAATGTTTGACTCTGATAACCATCATGTCATGCTGATCATTTTACAAAATGTCCCATATCAATATCACTGCAGTTTTCAAGATGTAGTCGCAGACCTGAAATTTTGCTAGGATCTAGATATCAAGAGCAACATTTCTGTGAAGTTTCATGAAAATCCGTCAAGTAGTTTCAGAGGAGTAGTCGCTACAAGTTTTCATTATATAATTCTATGTAAACAAAGATGGCCGCTGACAGCCATGTTTAACATCGAATCAAAACGGTTTTTGACAAGGACCAACATCATGTCATGCTGATCATTTTAGAAAAAGTCCCATATCAATATCACTTATAGTTTTCAAGAAGTAGTCGCTACAAACTTGTATTTTAAAGATCTATTTTTAGCTGTGGCGGCCATCTTGAATTTCTGGCCGATCTGAAATTTTGCTAGGATCAATTAGACATTAAGAGCAACATTCCTGTAAAGTGTCATGAAAATCCGCCAAGTAGTTTCAAAGGAGTAGTCGCTACAAGTTTTTACTATATAACTCTTATGTAAACAAAAATGACTCAAATTATATTGCATATTTTATTGTCTATAAATGTCCTGAATTTAGTGTATTTACAATAACAAGTTTTGATGAAACCAATTAATTATGGGCTTCATTAATTCTTTATGGAATATTAGGCGGCCATTTTGAAAATGGTGGCCATTTTTCAAAATCTGAGTTGGGTCCATAGCCAAAAATGTTTAGTAGAGTATTGTCTAGCTATGTGTCAAGTTTGGTGCTTTTGTCACACAATGCACAATTTTACCAATATATGTCACCATATAGAATTTGAACAAACTTATCAGTTATTATTGTTAGAGGACAAAATGCAAAATAGTAAATCTCTGGCTCTGGTAGTTTCAGAGAAGAAGATTTTTAATTGTTTTTCTATACAAGTCTGTGTAAAACATATGACCCATTGAACGGTGCCAAATGTGACACCAGGATCACATATTGAACACACTTGGTAGAGGACCAATGGCAAATACAAAATTGTAAACCTCCGGCTCCTGATGTTTCAGAAAAGAAGATTTTTTAAGTTTATCCCTATATAAGAACAGACTCAATAAAACCGAGTCTGCTGCTTTATTCTCTTAATTGTGTTTGTTGCTCCCAAAGGATCACCTTTATCAGTATTTATTAACATTCACACTAGCGTTCGTTTAGTGCAGTGTGGCAGCTGTAAAAAGTCTCCATGTGCTATGAATCAGTAGTATTATTTTTACTGGTCCTTTGGGACCACTGAGCCCAATATAGGTGCCTTTGAAGTAGAATACCGCTTAAGCCGGTGTTAGGGGGCATAAGAGGTGTTGCTTCTTTCATTACTTCTCATGAACAGACTCAATAAAACCGAATCTGCTGCTTTTTTCTCTTAATTGTGTTTGTTGCTCCCAAAGGATCACCTTTATCAGTATTTATTTGTAAAACTGACACCTGGCCGTGCCAGATTTGACCCCAGGGTCACCATTTGAACAAATTGGGTAGAGAACCATATGCTGATGCTACATGTTATATATGCAAGCTCTGTGCCTTGTGTTTTTGAAATGCAGGCATCCAAAAAAAAGATGCACTACCGAAGACACAACTATGTCAAAATAGAATGTTTCCTTCATAAGATTAAGCTATAAATTAGGTTTAAAACATCTAGTGCATAATTCTAGTTCATGAGAAAGTGATGTAAATGTAACAATTAAAGTTATCTGCCCTTTGCTTGGATGTTGAAGGTCACATCCACATTTGCTTTGTCACGTTGCAATGTACCACTCAAGATACAACTAAAAGCAAAGTTTGAAAGGTCTTATAGTGCATACAGTTTGTGAAAAAGTGACCTAAATGCCAAAGTTGAAGGTAAAAATTATAAGGTTATCTGCCCTTTGCTTGGAGGGTCAAGGTCATTTCGACATTTGCTTTGTCACATTGCGATGTACCACTCAAGATACAACTATAAGCAAAGGTTGAAAGGTCTAGTGCATACAGCTTGTAAAAAAAGTGACGTAAATGCAAAAGTTGAACCTAAAAATTATTAAGTTATCTGCCCTTTGCTTGGAGGGTCAAGGTCACTTCCACATTTGCTTTATCACGTTGTCATGTACCACCCAAGATACAACTATAAGCAAAGTTTGAAAGGTCTAGTGCATACAGTTAGTGAAAAAGTGACGGCGAGACAAAAATTGAACCCATCAACCAACGTTTCTTATGAAACAAGAGGCCCAAGAGTGCCTGTGTATGCTCTACTTGCTAACACGGCTCTTATAACATCAATGGAGTGAGTGACTGCCATTTACGTTTTTTGAAAGTTTCGAGCAAAAAACAGCTTTTTAACTAAATCAAGGGCCATAACTAAAGAATCTGGTAAAGAAGGATAAAAATATCGGACAGGGAAAGCAGCATTCAAGGACGACAGTCAACCACAAAACACAAAAACAAACACGCAAACAAGACAAACGAAAAGGCAAGTTTGGTAAAGATCAGATGAAAAATGAAGGCCCTACCGTATTATTGAGGCAAAATATAGCGTGTTTAACTAAATCAAGAGCCATAACTCCTCTGTTACTGCTCCGACTGGTCCAACGTAGAGCAAAAAAAATAAATAAATAAATAATAATAATAATAATTCAAAAAAAAAAAAAAAAAAAAAAATAAAATAAAAAAAAAAAAAACCAAAAAAAACAAGAGGTCAATGACCTTGAAGCTCTACTGATTGATTTTGATTTCAGGAAGTAGTCGCTACAAACTTGTTTTTTGAAAATTTATTTTTAGCCGTGGCGGCCATCTTGAATTTCCGGCCGACCTGAAATTTTGCTAGGATCAATTAGACATCAAGAGCAACATTCCTGTGAAGTTCATGAAAATCCGTCAAGTAGTTTCAGAGGAGAAGTCGCTACAAGTTTTCATTATATAACTCTATGTAAACAAAGATGGCCACTGGCAGCCATGTTTAATGTCGAATCAAAATAATATTCGACTCGGATAACCATCATGTCATGCTGATCATTTTAGAAAAAGTCCCATATCAATATCACTTAATAGTTTTCAAGAAGTAGTCGCTACAAACTTATTTTTTAAAAATCTATTTTTAACTGTGGCAGCCATCTTGAATTTCTGGCCGATCTGAAATTTTGCTAGGATCAATTAGACATTAAGAGCAACATTCCTGTGAAGTTCATGAAAATCCGTCAAGTAGTTTCAGAGGAGAAGTCGCTACAAGTTTTCATTATATAACTCTATGTAAACAAAGATGGCCACTGGCAGCCATGTTTAATGTCGAATCAAAATAATATTCGACTCGGATAACCATCATGTCATGCTGATCATTTTAGAAAAAGTCCCATATCAATATCACTTAATAGTTTTCAAGAAGTAGTCGCTACAAACTTATTTTTTAAAAATCTATTTTTAACTGTGGCAGCCATCTTGAATTTCTGGCCGATCTGAAATTTTGCTAGGATCAATTAGACATTAAGAGCAACATTCCTGTAAAGTTTCATGAAAATCCGCCAAGTAGTTTCACAGGAGTAGTCGCTACAAGTTTTTACGATATAACTCTATGTAAACAAAGATGGCCGCTGGCAGCCACGTTTAACGTCGAATCAAAACAATTTTTGATAAGGACCAACATCATGTCATGCTGATCATTTTAGAAAAAGTCACATATCAATATCACTTATAGTTTTCAAGAAGTAGTCGCTACAAACTTGCATGAAAATCTATTTTTAGCTATGGCGGCCATCTTAAATTTCCGGCCGACCTGAAATTTTTCTAGGATCAATTAGACATCAAGAGCAACATTTCTGTGAAGTTTCATGAAAATCCGTCAAGTAGTTTCAGAGGAATAGTCGCTACAAGTTTTCATTATATAACTCTATGTAAACAAAGATGGCCACTGGCAGCCATGTTTAATGTCGAATCAAAATAATGTTCGACTCGGATAACCATCATGTCATGCTGATCATTTTAGAAAAAGTCCCATATCAATATCACTTATAGTTTTCAAGAAGTAGTCACTACAAACTTGTATTTTGAAAATCTATTTTTAGCCATGGCGGCCATCTTGAATTTCCGGCCGACCTGAAATTTTGCTAGGTTTAATTAGACATTAAGAGCAACATTCCTGTAAAATTTTCATGAAAATCCGCCAAGTTGTTTTAGAGGAGTAGTCGCTACAAGTTTTTACTATATGACTCTATGTAAACAAAGATGGCCGCTGGCAGCCACGTTTAACGTCAAATCAAAACAATTTTTGATAAGGACCAACATCATGTCATGCTGATCATTTTAGAAAAAGTCCCATATCAATATCACTTATAGTTTTCAAGAAGTAGTCGCTACAAACTTGTATTTTGAATATTTATTTTTAGCCGTGGCGGCCATCTTGAATTTCCGGCCGACCTGAAATTTTGCTAGGATCAATTACACGCCTACTAGACTCCGCAACCGCCTCCAAAAAGAGGTGATAATACGACGTTTCGGAGACACTTCCGATGCGGTTGCGGAGAGTAAATTTAAGCAGCAACGGTAAGTGTGAATTTAATATTTTCGTTTTTTTCGGCCCTAACTCGATCTTTTTCAAAAATCGGGGAATGTGGTACGATGTAGGAATATTTTCCCTTCCTTTTTCATGTGTTGGTTTTGAAATATATTGAAAAATGTGGTCTGTAGCATTGTCATAAGTCAATCGACGAGTGTAATTTTCTCAACTGGACATGGTTTTTACTCCGTTTTTCTGCTGTTTTATGAGAAATCTGCCCACGAATGAGGTCTATGACTTTGAAATCACCCATCTTTCATCTTTCAATGAAAAAAATTCAATCGAATATAAATTGAAAAGAATTATGGTCATTTTATGAAGAGGCGGTGTCGGAGAGTAAGAGGCGGATTCGGAGAGTAAGAGGCGGTTTCGGAGACATAGATACTCTATATAATAGATCTATACTGATTTTAATTGATAAGTAATGTATCAATACAATTGTTTATGATGAATTATTTGTGCAAATACTTGTAACTGGTCCAACCTATCATTGAACAATTTTAAAGTCTTAGTCGCTACTGAATTTACCGAATCTTCCGTAAAATGCACGATGCAACCTACAGTTGATCTGATCCGAAATCGCTTAATAGATGCAAATGAATTCTAAAAAAATGATACATTCATTTAGTACAATCCTCTATCAATAATAGTACTGGGTGCGTTCTTATTAAGTTTGAAAAACTTTAATTCATTTTGCATCAATTCCAAAGCCTATCTTATACCTTTTATTATCATCCTAATAATTATTTACCGAGGACCAGATTCCCAGAAATATATTTTTAGCTAAAAGGTCGGCAACAATGTGCATCTGTCGTCAAGTATAGACTGTTAGGCATAAAATGGAACAACTTTTTTTGATTTGCCAAATTACACAATAACTACAATTTACGTAATGTATACCAAACTGCATTGTATGTATAACATAAATGTGTAATTCAAACTAAAGTAGAAATCTATTAACTTTATTCCTCCATGAATGCTACTTTCCCTGTCCGATCATTTTATATTTCTTAAAACCAAAAACATTGTATAAAATAACTACATTTTCTGTCAATTGTAAAAAAGGTGAGTTTCATTCCATGCCTACCTGACTATAGTACATACTGATACACTATAGTACATACTGGTACTGCCATTCTATACATACACCGGCTACGTCTTAATTGACGATAGGCCTCTATATTAAGACGCATTACCGCAATCTCCACGCAGAGTTATCGTTCCTTGCACTCAAATATCTCTGCTAACTACTAAATTACAAGATTTTGGTAAAACCTGTTAAACTGGAATATGTTTGCCTGAAACTTATTTATTTCTTGTGTAAATATATTTTTCATAATATCTGCAAATTAGATGTTGCAAGATTTGAAATAATGCATGAAAACAATTTAGTTTTAATCGGGACTATTTTACTACAAAAATAATACGTACTTAGGTCTCCTCAATCGAAACGCATATGTAAACATTTCAAACCGAAGCTCGATAGCAGAAAATTACTAAAAAAAATTAACTCACACAAATAAAAATTGAAATTATTTAATATAGGTCTATATTTTGTCTTTGTACATGTTGTAGATCACGCAAAAGGATTTATTATAAAGTTCGTCATAACTTTTTGAATAATCACGTGACCTAACCGTTCGCCCTACTTCTTTTGACGTTGACAGAGTCAAATTAGGAACGATTGTACTCTGGGTAGAGATTGGCATATGACTTTTGTCTACATACGCATACGCATAACCGCCAACGGATTACTTTGTATTTCAATAAACTGTTTATAAATCATGTTGTAACAAATTATTTGTTTATACAAACACAGGAGTTCAAAGTTTAATAAGTAAAACCTTATGCTTTTATTTACCATCATTTTACCGTCTAAGCATAACGCTTTCTCTTTCATGACTTTTGAAGTACTTCATTTTCGATTTATAAATAGGCATTATGCTAATTAGCCACGATCTACTCACGAGGTAGCGACAAACTATTTAATAAATTATATCGGTTAACTTGTGACAGATATTGGTCTAATTATGGATCTAGAAACCTGTCAAAATTAGAAGATAGTGGCCAGTCCTCCCCAAAATATAACTCGCAGCAGACGGTATTATTGTTTACATCGGTAAATTAAGTAGCGACTAAGACTTATTGTTCAATGATGGGTAGGACCAGTAACAAGTATTTACACAAATAATTCATCATAAACAATTGTATTGTATCTATGTCTCCGAAACCGCCTCTTACTCTCCGAATCCGCCTCTTACTCTCCGACACCGCCTCTTCATAAAAAATGACCATAATTCTTTTCAATTTATATTCGATTGAATTTTTATCATTGAACGATGAAAGATGGGTGATTTCAAAGTCATAGACCTCATTCGTGGGCAGATTTCTCATAAAACAGCAGAAAAACGGAGTAAAAACCATGTCCAGTTGAGAAAACTACACTCGTCGATTGACTTATAACAATTCTACAGACCACATTTTTCAATATATTTCGAAACCAACACATGAAACAGGAAGGGAAAATATTCCTACATCGTATCACATTCCCCGATTTTTGAAAAAGATCGAGTTAGGGCCGAAAAAACGAAAATATTAAATTCACACTTACCGTTGCTGCTTCAATTTACTCTCCGCAACCGCATCGGAAGTGTCTCCGAAACGTCGTATTATCACCTCTTTTTGGAGGCGGTTGCGGAGTCTAGTAGGCGTGAATTAGACATCAAGAGCAACATTCCTGTGAAGTTTCATGAAAATCTGTCAAGTAGTTTCAGAGGAGTAGTCGCTACAAGTTTTCATTATATAACTCTATGTAAACAAAGATGGCCGCTGGCAGCCATGTTTAACGTCAAATCAAAACGATTTTCGACAAGGACCAACATCATGTCATGCTGATCATTTTAGAAAAAGTCCCATATCAATATCACTTATAGTTTTCAAGAAGTAGTCGCTACAAACTTGTATTTAAAAAATCTATTTTTAGCTTTGGCGGCCATCTTGGATTTCACATCAACATGAATTTTTGCTAGGATCAACTAGACTTCATGGGCAACATTTTTGTAAAGTTTTATGAATATCCATCCAGTAGTTTCAGAGGAGTAGTCGCTACAAATAAAAGTTAACGGACGGACGGACGGACGGACAGACGGACGGACGACGGACGCCGCACCACGGCATAAGCTCTGCTGATCTCTGATCAGTAGAGCTAAAAATGAATTAAAAATAAAAAAAATAAAAAAAATAAAAAATAAAAAATATTAATTAAAAAAAAATTAAAAAAACAGAAAAAGATTTTCTGTTTTTGTCTATACAAGCCTAAGTAAAACTGTGACCCCCAAGGAGGGGCCAAATGTGACCAATGGGTCACCATTTGAACAAAATTGGTAAAGGACCATAAGCTTATAGCAACAGCAAAATATTAAACCTCTGGCTCTTGCAGTTTCAGAGAAGCAGATTTTTTAAGTATTTCCCTATACATGTCTATGTAAAACATGTGACCCTTGGGGCGGGGCCAAATGTGACCCCAGGGTCACCATTTGAACAAACTTGGCAAAGGACCATAACCTCTGGCTCTTGTAGTTTCCGAGAAGAAGTTTTTAAAAAAAAAATCCTATATAAGTCTATGTAAAACTGTGACTCTCGGGGCGGGGACAAATTTGACCCCAGGGGCACCATTTGAACAAACTTAGAAGAGGACTATAAGCTGATGCTACATGTAATACATGAGAGCTCTGTGCCATGTGGTTCCAGAGAAGATTTTTTTCAGTGTTTCCCTATACAAGCCTATGTAAAACTGTGACCCCCGGGCTGGGGCCAAATGTGACCCCTGGGTCACCATTTGAACAAACTTGGTAGAGGACCACATGCAAAATATTAAACCTCTGGCTCTTGCAGTTTCAGAGAAGAAGATTTTTTAATTTTTTCCCTATACATGTCTTTGTAAAAAATCCTATGTAAAACTGTGACCCCAGGGTCACCATTTGAACAAACTTAGTAGAGGACCATAAGCTGATGCTACATGTAATACATGAGAGCTCTGTGCCTTGTGGTTTCAGAGAAGAAGGTTTTTTAAAAAAAAATCCTATATGTCTACATGTATATGAAAAACATGCAAAACCTCAATATACATTCTTTGGATCCTCCCCTCCCCCCGGGCCACGGCCATTTTTGACCCCGGGGAATTTATTTGAACAAACTTGATAGTCTAGGCGTTGGCGATCATTTTAAAAGAAAAACTGTTGAAATCTGTCCAGCGGTTCTGGAGAAGATTTTTTAAGGTTTCAACCATAATTTTATATGGTAATGGCAGCCATCTTGGGTGTAGCGCTGACCTAATTTTAACAAATCTAAAAAGCATTCATCTAAGCATCATCCATGTGAAGTTTGGTCAAAATTAGCCAAGCGGTTTCTGAGGAGAAGTCGTTTGAATAAAAGTTAACGGACGACGGAAGACGGACAACACACCATCCCATAAGCTCTGCTGGCCCTTGGCCAGTAGAGCTAAAAAAAATAAAAAAAATATATGCCTCCAGTGAGATTTGAACCCATGACCTGAATAATTCAAGGGGACATTTATCAATTTAAGGGCAATTACTCCAGCGTTACTTGGATGATTCCGAAATAAATTTGCCGTGTCACATCCCACTATTGGGATAAACATTATAATCAAGTTTAATGAAAATCAAACAAGCAGTTATCAAGATATGGCTGTGGACGGGCAAAATTAAGCATTTTTTATCAATTAAAGGGCAATAACTCTGGCGTTACTGGGGCGATTCTGGAAAAAAAGAGCCACGTCTCATCCCACTATCAGGATAAACATTATTACCAAGCGTTATGAAAATCCAACCTGCAGTTATGAAGATATGTAAAACATAGGACCCCTGGGGCAGCCTAAATATGGCTCCAGGGTCACCACTTGAACTTGGTAGAGGACCATAAGCTTACGGAAATTTTAAAATAGTATGCCTCTGACTCTTGTTGTTTCAGAGAAGAAGATTGTTTTAAGTATTTCGCTATATAAATCTATGCAAAACAAACATGTGACCAATAGGGTGAGGCCAAATTTGACCCCAGGACCACCATTTGAACAATCATGATAGAGGACTATAAGCTTATCATAACTGCAAAAATATTAAACATCTGACTTTTAAGTCTACGGGTATAATTATATTCTTACTGTCTTTCCTCTGCAAATAGGCTTGGAGCTGCTGCACCCTTACACAGTGCCTGTCCTTCACAGACTGCATATCTGTCTGTAGATTCCCAATATCAAGTTGACATTGTGATAGGTCCTGCAAAGGTAAACCAGCTTATGTGATGATCGAGTTTTCAAACATTTAGGTCAGAATAACATTAAGGGCCAAGAAACTTATCGCAAAAATAAACATGTCAATCAGAACATACTTTATGTAGAGTGACAGTGTTCTCTTAACCTTAAATAAACATGTTGGATAACATGATATGATACGAGGCTTTGGTAGGCTGCTAAGAGTATGATGACTTAATTTGTTCCAGCCTTCTCTAATTAATTTGTTTAAAGGCTCTTTAATGGTTTCTATATTTCATATTACAGGAGTCTGGAAATATTTTTCAAAATCCACTTGCCCTGCCCAAAATGTCACTTGCCCCAATTTCTAAAGTCACTTGCCTCAAAATTAAGCTACGTCGAGACCGCACGCTAAGTTGAATACTTTTCTCTCACTGTTTTTTTTGTCATAATTTTTTACATGATTTCATTGTAAAATTAATGACTTAAATTATGAATGATCAGAGCTATAGGTTGTTACCATTATGCACATATAAGTGTTTTCCTCCACCGGTGGGAGAGGAGGAGTGGGGTGTCGGCGGGGATACCCCGAGGATATAACATCACTGATGAACCTGGTACCAAACTGGTTGACTCTAATGCCTATGGAATTGACAGGGCTTCCGTTAACGGGCGTACGGCTGTAAATTACGTCCAAAAATCATAGTTGTACGGCGAAAATTAACCTCAAAGGCATACAGTGTACTTCTAAAAGCTTCAAAGTACGCCGCCATTTTTCTATGTATTTTTCAAAGTTACAAATAGAAACGAAGTACTGATGGACAAACAATATATTTAATAATCTCTAACCTAGGGAAAGAACTCTTTGCGAATGGAGACTAAACACAGACGTGAAATTATCACTGGCAAAAACAATCGATTGCTTTGATAATAAATTACAGAATCTGTTACATTTATTCCTACACTTGACAGTTTTACATACCTTTCATTAATGTATGCCAATTTAAAAGCTTTCCTGGACTGATAAATTGAAAACTGTTTGCAAAATGTAATTCACTGTATAAAACCTGTGGGTGGGGTATGGCACGCAAATTAAGTATTTTTAGTTTGAAACCGTTTATATAATGATGTCATCAAATATTTTCTTTTATAAACATATAGATGATTATAAATATCCTTTTTTACTTTTTAACAATTTAGATGTGTTGTTTCCCTCACCACCACGCTGATTATCACTGACTCAAAGACCGAGTATGCCATGCATGCCCAAACACTGGAACTTCCTAACTTTTCCCCATGAACTTCCAAATTTGATACACAGGAAGTTTGAACTTCCTAAATTTGAACCTTAGTGGAAGCCCTGAATTGACAAGATGCTCCTAGTGCAGTAATTACAAAAGGGCAGGCAGATAACAAAAAAAAAGATGCATTAGGTCGAATAAAACTTTTTTCTACTTTTACTTTTGTTATAGACTACACCAGATAAAAAGAATGAAAAGAACGATGCATTAGGCCTAACAGAACTTTTTCCTACTTTCACTTTCGTTATATAATTCATGTAGATAAATTGTATGTGTTGGAAATTATTAGCACGGTTTATGCCTAAATCTGACTGGTAAGTAGTTGTTTTTCTGTTAATATGTTTTTGAGATGCCAATTCTTCGAATAATTATCAAAATTAGCCAAGGTCGAAGCACATCTTGGATACAATGGCAAACATGCTTCAAGTTCAAAACAAAAACACGCTATTCCGTCATTGATCTCGGATTCATTCAAAACAACCATAGCATTTTGAAATAATAACAGAGATGCACACCTATTCATTAAGACATGCGTCGATAGTCAACGCAGTCAAATTGACATAATCGTTTAATTGCACTACTTGTTTACAAATTGGTTTGATTGAATCGCCATTGTTTCACGTTACCACGTGGTAGTGAACGGGAGTTGTTTCATTGGCTGATAAAAATACATCGGTTATTTGATTGGATAATATGGATACAGTACTAGGTCAAGTGTTGCGCCATGATTTTCAATTATTGAACAGAATATTACCTACGACACACCGACCGATATACAAAGCGACAAGACGATCTCAATAACTGATTTACACACTGATGTTTATTTCACACTAATCTGGCTCATGACTTACTTCCTGCTTAGAGGGGCTCGTTACAGGGGTATATTTCACACGGTATACAAATTCTAAACACCGCTCGTCTTCAATTAAAGATTGGCACCCCAAACATTCCTCGGCCAATCAAATTCTGATAAACTGTCAAGTGGGAGGGATAAACAATAACGAACAACACAGGTCAGTTTTATGACATTTGTCAGTAATTGCTCGCGGCAAAAGCGACGGGTGGTTAATTACTATGCAATTATCGGCAAACTTCACAGTCAAGGCAAATTTTCCCTTGATTTTTATCTAATAACGAAACGTCCATCGGGCAAGTGACGGACAACCAGATTTACGAAGGTCACCTGCCCGCACCCAAAATCCACTTGCCTGGGGCGTCGGGCAACCATATTTCCGGAGCCCTGTAATTGGCTTTGTACCGTCAAAGAAAAGTAATTTTGCACACGCTTTTTTATTTAGGCAATTTCTTTGACGGTACAAAGCCAATAACCGTCAAAGAAACTGCCTAAATAATAAAGTGTAATTTTGCACACGATACAGATGATCTTTATATTCATAAACCAACGTCATATATGTCAAATTAACATTTTGACGTTTGACATTCATTTATCAATGCATTAATTTACTTCTTTTCTCTTCAAATTGTAATATTGATGTTTTAGGTATTATTACGGTAACTTGTTTTCAGACACTGTTAGCAAAAATATAAATCGGCTGTTTTTGCTATTGCTTTGCCAAGCAGGATGTGATCATGATCGGTGCAACTGTAAAACTAACGTTGAAATAATAATCACCTTTACCATAATAACTTGACATATTTAAACTCTACCCAACAACATATAAACTTTATTTTTAACTAAATTGAGAAAAATGGTCCTATAGAAATCACAGAGCACCGAAATGCACTTCACCACAAAAAACAAACTGAATATCCAATTAATATAATTGTCTGCTCCAATCAAATCGCATTACACAGGTTGGTCCTAGTCAGTGTGCCGATAGTGGGTTAATTTTGAGTGGCGAAATTGAGTGTCTCCACCACTGCATGTTGCTTTAAAGTAGTTATCCTGCCAACAACAGCCAAATTTTACAACATATGTACACTGTTTCTAAACCTACTGACAACGACGTACATGTATATTAATATCTAAACTCTACAGAGACACTATAAATGGCTATATAAACCAGCCAGGCCAAACCCAAAATTGGAGCGCTGAATTAAAGTAGCTATCCTGTCAACAACAGTCAATTTTTACAACATGCGTACACCGTATCTAAACATACTGACGACCAGGTATATATATAACTTACTTATTTTGAGAATCCAAATGCTATAGGCACAATATGAACAGCTTTATCCATCCAGGTCAAACCCTAACACGGGATCGTCGAGTATGCAATAGCGGTATTTTAACAAGAGGTCAATGACCTTGAGGCTCTACTGATAGATTTTTGATAGCTAGGTCAACATTCCTGTGAAGTTTCATGAAAATCCATTAAGTAGTTTCATAGGAGTAGTCGCTACAAGTTTTCATTATATAACTCTATGTAAACAAAGATGGCCGCTGGCGGCCATGTTTAATGTCAAATCAAAATAATTTTTGACAAGGATCAACATCATATCATACTGATCATTTTAGAAAAAGTCCCATATCAATATCACTTATAGTTTTCAAGAAGTAGTCGCTACAAACTTGAATTTTGAAAATCTATTTTCAGCCATGGCGGCCATCTTGTACTTCCGGCCGACCTGAAATTTTGCTAGGATCAATAAGAAATCAAGAGCAACATTCCTGTAAAGTTTCATGAAAATCCGTCGAGTAGGTACAGAGGAGTAGTCGTTACAAGTTTTTACTAGATAACTCTATGTAAACAAAGATGGCCGCTGACAGCGATGTTTAACATCGAATCAAAGTGATTTTCGACAAGGACCAACATCATGACATGCTGATCATTTTAGAAAAAGTCCCATATCAATATCACTTATAATTTTCAAGAAGTAGTGGCCATAAACTTATTTTTTGAAAATCTATTTTTAGCCGTGGCGGCCATCTTGAATTTCCGGCCGACCTGAAGTTTTGCTAGGATCAATTAGACATCAAGAGCAACATTCGTGTGAAGTTTCATGAAAATCCGTCAAGTAGTTTCAGAGGAGTAGTCGCTACAAGTTTTCATTATATAACTCTATGTAAACAAAGATGGCCGCTGGTGGCTATGTTTAATGTCAAATCAAAATAATTTTAGGAAAAGACGCATATCAATATCATTTATAATTTTCAAGAAGTAGTCGCTAAAAACTTGTATTTTGAAAATTTATTTTTAGCCGTGGCGGCCATCTTGAATTTCCGGCCGACCTGAAATTTTGCTAGGATCATTTAGACATCAAGAGCAACATTCCTGTGAAGTTTCATGGAAATCTGTCGAGTAGTTTCAGAGGAGTAGTCGCTACAAGTTTTTACTAAATAACTATGTAAATAAAGATGGCCGCTGGCAGCCATGTTTAACGTCGAATCAAAACGATTTTCGACAAGGACCAACATCATGTCATGCTGATCATGTTAGAAAAAGTCCCATATCAATATCACTTAGAGTTTTCAAGAAGTAGTCGCTACAAACTTGTTTTGTAAAAATCTATTTTTAGATTTGGTGGCCATCTTGGATTTCACATCAACATCAACTTTTGCTAGGATCAACTAGACTTCATGGGCAACATTTCTGTAAAGTTTCATGAAAATCCATTCAGTAGTTTCAGAGGAGTAGTCGCTACAAAAAAAAGTTTACGGACGGACAGACGGACGGACGGACGGACAGACAGACGCCGCACCACGGCATAAGCTCTGCTGATCTCTGATCAGAAGAGCTAAAAACCCATGAACAAATCTATACTTTTAATCGGCACATATACATTATTATATGGCCAAAACACCTGGATGGAGTTTTGATAAACAATTTTGTAGTGCAATTTTTGTCATGATTTGGCGGGTTAGTTTCTTCAACTCATAAATAATTTGATGCTTATTCAATCACGGGTATTTTAAAAACCCGTGTAAAATCTGTACTTTTGAACGTCGGTGGTTCTACCCAGGTGCCCGCCCGTGCACGAAAATTGCCCGGAGGGGCACCTGGGGTCTTCCTCCACCAGTGAAAGCTAGAAAGTTGCCATATGACCTTAGCTGTTAGTGCGACTATAAAATCCAATTCAATTCAATTCAAAATCTGTACTTTTAATCAACACATTTTTATATGACCTGCACATCTGGATAGAGTTTTGATAAATGGGACACATTCTGGCAATCAAAAATAAATTCTTTATTTCGACAATACAATCAACAATGGTGCTATTCATTTATGGATGTTTGGTAATGAATTATGGAATACAAATTGCAAGCCTTTGCAGACACAGACTGAATGCGTGACAGAGTCTGATTCAGCAATTCCGTTTTTTTAGAAAAGAAATTACTCGGAACCTAAAAGGCCAATATGAAATAGCAAAACAAAGAAGAAAAAAGATGTTTAGCCAGAGAAGACTAGGAGTAACACTTTACATCACATACCTGCTGAATCCGGATTAACTGTTTCTGAATACTCGACTCTTCCTGATGACACTCAACCTGATCCTGTACGAAGGTGCTTAGTGTCTGGTCAAGACTCGTCTGTGCTATACCTATCTTGGACTGCACCGTTGCTACGGCATCCGCAGCATGCTTGTCAATGTCAGATACAGCTTTATCTATGTCAGATACAGCTTTATCTCTAGTGTCGACAAGAGCATTCATCACCTTTTCAATGTTAGTCTTGAAAATGCCCAACGATTCATCAAGCTTTGTCTGTATACCTATTTTGGCATCAAGAGCACTATTGTCTATGCCAGATACAGCTTTGTTATTTTCTTCATCAAGGTTCTTTTTCTGTTCATCATAAAGGTTTGCTAACGATTCCTTTGCTTTCGTCTCCTTCGATGTTATCACCGCTACACTCTTTAACAGTTTGTTTTCTAAATCTAGAAGAGCCTCTTGTTTCTTATGGTCAATAGCTTTCAAAGCTTCTTGCCGCATTTCAAGCTCATCTATTGTTGAAATTACAAATTTATCTGTCTTCAACTGAAATATAGGAAAGGTAATACAATGAGAATCTTACATGAGGCCTAAATTAAAATATTGTTTGTTTGCAGTTTGCGACCGACCCACGGCAAATCCGCCGACTCAAACAATTTTTTTTTTATTTTTTTTTTTTTTAATTCATTTTTTTTCAAGATTTTTTCAAGATTTTTGTTTCTTTTTCTTGCATGTTCTGTTAATATTTAACTAAACCCTTTTTAAAAAAAACTCTATGGATAATACTAGTGAAGCACACGATATTTGCATGCCGTCGATGGGCATACGTTAATAATAAAAATGTTTTAAAAAAAATATATATATCCCTACCTACCGACCGACCCACCCCTAAAAGCCATGGGTCGGAAACTGCAAACAAACAATTTTTTAATGGTGGCCTGAGTGACTTGAGATTTAAACCATTTTGAAACAAGAGATGCCATAGAACAGTCAACTATTTTCTTTTTCAGAGTACAACAAATTATACATCTGAAAAAGGGCATCTTTCTTCATACAAGCATTTATTAAAGAAATAGCAGATATATATCCATGAGCAATTTTAAAATGTTATGCTTAAAATGTAACAAGAAAGGAAGTAACACCAGCAACAACTATTTTTAAAATAAATAATCAACACATTTATTCAAATACTGCAATGAAAAGTATTCACTTACAGAAAATACATACAATGGATTCAGTATTTCTTTAAAATCCTATATATATATGAATAAGTCCAAATAACATCAACAAGGCAGGTATTCCTTAAATCTAAATTGTCAAGTGTCTCTTTAATCCAATTCCATTTCAAGTCTTTCCTGGTTTATTAATTTACAATAGTCCAAACTAGAACTATCACTGAAGGTGATAAATACCCCCGCAAACAATTTTTTAGTAAGATCAAGGGCAATAACTCTGCATGGCATTGACTGAGCCAAACCAAAACTGTGTCACATACATGTACACTCCATTATCATAACTCTGCATGGCATTGACTGAACCAAACCAAAACTGTGTCACATACATGTACACTCCATTATCATAACTCTGCATGGCACTGACTGAGCCAAACCAAAACTGTGTCACATACATGTACACTCCATTATCATAACTCTGCATGGCATTGACTGAGCCACACCAACATTGTGTCACAAACATGTACACTCCATTATCATAACTCTGCATGGCATTGACTGAGCCAAACCAAAAGTGTGTCACATACATGTACACTCCATTATCATAACTCTGCATGGCATTGACTGAGCCAAACCAAAAGTGTGTCACATACATGTACACTCCATTATCATAACTCTGCATGGCATTGACTGAGCCACACCAACATTGTGTCACATACATGTACACTCCATTATCATAACTCTGCATGGCATTGACTGAGCCACACCAACATTGTGTCACATACATGTACATTCCATTATCATAACTCTGCATGGCATTGACTGAGCCAAACCAAAACTGTGTCACATACATGTACACTCCATTATCATAACTCTGCATGGCATTGACTGAGCCACACCAACATTGTGTCACATACATGTACATTCCATTATCATAACTCTGCATGGCATTGACTGAGCCAAACCAAAACTGTGTCACATACATGTACACTCCATTATCATAACTCTGCATGGCATTGACTGAGCCACACCAAAACTGTGTCACATACATGTACATTCCATTATCATAACTCTGCATGGCATTGACTGAGCCAAACCAAAACTGTGTCACATACATGTACACTCCATTATCATAACTCTGCATGGCATTGACTGAGCCACACCAAAACTGTGTCACATACATGTACACTCCATTATCATATCTCTGCATGGCATTGACTGAGCCAAATCAAAACTGTGTCACATACATGTACACTCCATTATCATAACTCTGCATGACATTGACTGAGCCAAACCAAAACTGTGTCACATACATGTACACCCCATTATCATAACTCTGCATGGCATTGACTGAGCCACACCAAAACTGTGTCACATACATGTACACTCCATTATCATAACTCTGCATGGCATTGACTGAGCCAAACCAAAACTGTGTCACATACATGTACACTCCATTATCATAACTCTGCATGGCATTGACTGAGCCACACCAAAACTGTGTCACATACATGTACACTCCATTATCATAACTCTGCATGGCATTGACTGAGCCAAACCAAAACTGTGTCACATACATGTACACTCCATTATCATAACTCTGCATGGCATTGACTGAGCCAAACCAAAACTGTGTCACATACATGTACACTCCATTATCATAACTCTGCATGGCACTGACTGAGCCAAATCAAAACTGTGTCACATACATGTACACTCCATTATCATAACTCTGCATGGCATTGACTGAGCCAAATCAAAACTGTGTCACATACATGTACACTCCATTATCATAACTCTGCATGGCATTGACTGAGCCAAATCAAAACTGTGTCACATACATGTACACTCCATTATCATAACTCTGCATGGCATTGACTGAGCCAAATCAAAACTGTGTCACATACATGTACACTCCATTATCATAACTCTGCATGGCATTGACTGAGCCAAATCAAAACTGTGTCACATACATGTACACTCCATTATCATAACTCTGCATGGCATTGACTGAGCCAAATCAAAACTGTGTCACATACATGTAAACTCCATTATCATAACTCTGCATGGCACTGACTGAGCCAAATCAAAACTGTGTCACATACATGTACACTCCATTATCATAACTCTGCATGGCATTGACTGAGCCAAATCAAAACTGTGTCACATACATGTACATTCCATTATCATAACTCTGCATGGAACTGACTGAGCCGTACCGAAAATGTGTCGCACACATCTAAACTTCATGATGATCATGTACACAAAGTTTCCATTTAATATCTTGAAAATTGAGAAGAAGTTCACTCCACAATATTGCATATGTATGCTGAATATAGCAATTTTGACTAAGTTCAAGAGCAATAACTCTGCATGGCGCTGTCGGACAAGTTGAAAAGTTGTCGGAAAATTCATATTTTTCCCCAATAATAAATCACCAAAGGTATGCACTCATGGTTAATTGGATTCTACGCAGAGTCCAAACACTCACTCCGCATAGATCTGCGAGGCACTCGATACGCCCTAACTCGGCGAATCGAGTAAAGTGTGGGTTTCGCGTGAGCTGTACCTACACAAATATTATTTCAACACATGCAGTAATTCCTTTTTAAATTAGTGGAAAACCAATGTTAAGTAACAGTGACCACAACCTTTGCCCACAAAACAATTGGGGTCTATCTAAGGAGCAGAAACAAATTTTCAATAATTCAATAAATTAATAATAGGTCAGTGACCTTGACCTTGACCTACTGACCATGAAATCAATAAGGGTCTACATTCACCCCTAAACAATATATAACACAATATATTTTACGTGTGCCAAATGTGAGTTCAATCCATTTAGCCACCCTCTTTAAATGTGCAGAAACTAATTTACAGTCAAAGGTCATAGGGACCATGACCTCTGACCTATTGACCCCAAATCAATAGGTCCATTTATCACTCCTGCGTGGAACAATAATTTTAAATACGGGCATATAAAAATGGTATTAGAAACTAGCTTGATATAAATTACCTTGAAAGACCCCAGAAATGAAACTGTTGGCAAACTGAGTTATATCGACTTTGTTGATTCAACGAATTAAACACCAACAATATTACACATTTATGCTATAAGTCATCAAAGGAAGCAATTTTACTGGAATATGATCGCCACTTTGTTTGACATAGATATATTTTACGAAAAAATTATTAGTTCACTAATAAATGTGGCCAATTTTCGACTATAAACACAGTCGCAACAGAACTTTTTAAAACAAGAGATCAATGAACTTGAAGCTCTACTGATAGGGTTTTGATAGCTAGATCAACATTCCTGTGAAGTTTCAGGAAAATCTGTCAAGTATTTTCAGAGGAGTAGTCGCTACAAATTTTTACTATATAACTCTATGTAAACAAAGATGGCCATGGCAACCATGTTTAATGTCGAATCAAAATAATTTTCAACAGGGACCAACACCATATCATGCTGATCATTTTAGGAAAAGCCATATATCAAATATCACTTATTGTTTACAAGAAGTAGTCGCTACAAATTTGTTTTTAAAAAATCTATTTTTAGCTGTGGTGGCCATAATGAATTTCTAGCCGACCTGAAAATTTGCTACGATTAACTAGATATCAAGAGCAACATTCCTGTGAAGTTTCATGAAAATCTGTCCAGTAGTTTCAGAGGAGTAGTCGCTACACGCTTTTACTATGTAACTCTATGTTAACAAAGATGGCCACTAGCAGCCATGTTTAACGTTGAATCAAAATGATTTTCGACAATGACCAACCGCATGTCATGCTGATCGTTTCAGAAAAAAAACATATCAATATCATTTGTACTTTTCAGGAAGTAGTCGCTACAAAATTATTTTTTTTAAATCTATTTTTTGCCATGGCGGCCATCTTGAATTTCCGGCTGTTCTGAAATTTTCCTAGGATCAACTAGACATCAAGAGCAACATTCCTGTAAATTTTCTTGAAAATCTATCAGTAGTTTCAGAGGAGTAGTCGCTACAAGTTTTTATTATATTACTCTATGTAAAGAAAGATGGCCACTGGCGGCGATGTTTAATGTTGAATCAAAATAATTTTCGACAAGGATCAACATCATGTCATGCTGATCATTTTAGAAAAGGTCCCATATCAATATCACTTATAGTTTTCAAGAAGTAGTCGCTACAAACTTGTTTTAACTTGTTTTTTAACAATCTATTTTTAGCCGTGGTGGCCATCTTGAATTTCCGGCTGTCCTGAAATTTTGCTAGGATTCATTAGACATCAGGAGCAACATTCCTGTGAAGTTTCATGAAATTCTAATAAGTAGTTTCAGAGGAGTAGTCGCCACAAGATTTTCCTATATAACTCTATGTAAACAAAGATAGCCGCTGGTGGCCATGTTTGACATCCAATCAAAATGAACTTTGATTAGGACCAACTACATGTTGTGCCAGTCATTTTGGTAAAAGTTCCAAATCAATATCTCTTATGGTTTTTCAGAAGTAGTCGCCACAAAATCACATTTTTAAAATCTATTTTTAGCCGTGGCAGCCAACTAGACATCAAGAGCAACATTCCTGTGAAGTTTCATGAAAATCCGTCGAGTAGTTTCAGAGTAGTAGTCGACACAAGTTTCTCCTACATGTATATAACACTCATGTAAACAAAGATGGCCGCGGCAGCCATGTTTGAAATCCAATCAAATTGAACTTTGGTTAGGACCAACTAAATGTTGTGCCAGTTATTTTGGTAAAGGTTTCAAATCAATATCGCTAATGTTTTTTGAGAAGTAGTCGCCACAAAATCATATTTTTAAAAAATATTTTTGGTCGTGGCGGCCATCTTGAATTTCTTTGATCAGTAGAGCTAAAAATATATTTAAAATATAACCTATACCTGTATAAGTTTCTGTCTGGCAGTGACAGCATCGGGGTGATTCACCAGCTGTTTACTGTCATTCAGGAGATCAATCATGTCATCGATGTATTGTCCGAGCTGGGCGTCTGTGACTTCCAACGTAGGCGAGTGCATGATGGCATTACGAGCCTGTCTGTTCTGTAAACAATAAGTGAGTTAGCAATTATAATAGTGCAAGTGTCTTCAAACTGCTAAAATCACAGCATATCCTTCGATATGAACATTATGACATGCACTATTATGTGCTTCCTGATGTTGCTGCATTCGTATTTTTGAAAAAGGGTAGAGAATGACATTTTGAAGCAAAAATCTTCAATTATAACAAGAGGTCAATGACCTTGAAGCTCTACTGATTGATTTTGATTTCAGGAAGTAGTCGCTACAGACTTGTTTTTTGAAAATCTATTTTTAACCGTGGCGGCCATCTTGAATTTCCGGCCGACCTGAAATTTTGCTAAGATCAATAAGACATTAAGAGCAACATTCCTGTGAAGTTTCATGAAAATCCGTCAGGTAGTTTCAAAGAAGTAGTCTCTACAAGTTTTCATTATATAACTCTATGTAAACAAAGCAGCCATGTTTAAGGTCAAATCAAAACGATTTTCGACAAGGACCAACATCATGTCATACTGATCATTTTAGAAAAAGTCCCATATCAATATCTCTTATTGTTTTGAAGAAGTAGTCGCTACAAACTTATTTATTTTAAATCTATTTTTAGCTGTGGCGGCCATCTTGAATTTCCGGCCGACCTGAAATTTTTCTAGGATCAACTAGACATCAAGAGCAACATTCCTGTAAAGTTTCATGAACATCCGTCAAGTAGTTTCAGAGGAGTAATCGCTACAAGTTTTTACTATATAACTCTATGTAACCAAAGATGGCCACTGGCAGCCATGTTTAACGTCGAATCAAAATAATTTTCCACAAGGATCTACATCATGTCATGCTGATCATTTTAGAAAAAGTCCCATATCAATATCACTTATAGTTTTCAAGAAGTAGTCGCTACAAACTTATTTTTTAAAAATCTATTTTTAGCTGTGACGGCCATCTTGAATTTCCGGCCGACCTGAAATTTTGCTAGGATCAATTAGACATCAAGAGCAACATTCCTGTAAAGTTTCATGACAATCCGCCAAGTAGTTTCAGAGGAGTAGTCGCTACAAGTTTTTAGTATATAACTCTATGTAAACAAAGATGGCCGCTGGCAGCCATGGTTACGTTGAATCAAAACGATTTTTGACTAGGATCAACATCATGTAATGCTGATCATTTTAGAAAAAGTCCCATATCAATATCACTTATAGTTTTCAAGAAGTAGTCGCTACAAACTTATTTTTTAAAAATCTATTTTTAGCTGCGACGGCCATCTTGAATTTCCGGCCGACCTGAAATTTTTCTAGGATCAATTAGACATCAAGAGCAACATTCCTGTAAAGTTTCATGACAATCCGCCAAGTAGTTTCAGAGAAGTAGTCGCTACAAGTTTTTACTATATAACTCTATGTAAACAAAGATGGCCGCTGGCAGCCATGTTTAACGTTGAATCAAAACAATTTTTGACTAGGATCAACATCATGTCATGCTGATCATTTTAGAAAAAGTCCCATATCAATATCACTTATAGTTTTCAAGAAGAAGTCGCTACAAACTTATTTTTTAAAAATCTTTTTTTAGCTGCGACGGCCATCTTGAATTTACGGCCGACCTGAACTTTTTCTAGGATCAATTAGACATCAAGAGCAACATTCCTGTAAAGTTTCATGACAATCCGCCAAGTAGTTTCAGAGAAGTAGTCGCTACAAGTTTTTACTATATAACTCTATGTAAACAAAGATGGCCGCTGGCAGCCATGTTTAACGTTGAATCAAAACGATTTTTGACTAGGATCAACATCATGTCATGCTGATCATTTTAGAAAAAGTCCCATATCAATATCACTTATAGTTTTCAAGAAGAAGTCGCTACAAACTTGTATTTTAAAACTCTATTTTTAGCTTTGGCGGCCATCTTGGATTTCACATCAACATGAATTTTTGCTAGGATCAACAAGACTTTATGGGCAACATTTCTGTAAAGTTTCATGAATATCCATCCAGTAGTTTCAGCTGTGAAGTCGCTACAAATAAAAGTTTACGGACAGACAGACGGACAGACGGCCAGACGGACAGACGGACAGACGGACGGACGACGGACGCCGCACCACGGCATAAGCTCTGCTGATCTCTGATCAGTAGAGCTAAAAATAACTGGAATACAAATTTTAAGACAAACGCTTTTAAAATGTCGTTTAAGGTTATAGTATTCTTATATGACCATGGCTGAACGTAAAAAAAGGGTAATATGCCTTTTTTTTGAAATTTGTCGATTTTCAAGATTTCAGCGAACATTAACATGAAATTCAACTATGAAAATGATTAAATTTACGAAGCTTCTTGTTCGAAACATCAACTGCTGGCATTTTTGTGATTTCCTCCGCTATGAAAAAAACAAGTTTCATAAGTTTCTTAAAAGAAAAGATAGAAAAAACATACAACTTAAAATATAACTTAAAATTTAGGGGCGAAACACACACATTTGCAAATAATGATAAAAATAATATATTTTTACCGAAGATATCTTTATAAGGTATATGATATACATCCACAATAACTGTTCATGTTTTTAAATCCCAAAATATGATTAAAATAGTTATTTTGGTTAATTTATAAAATTATCAGTAACATACGAGAAACTGTCCTATTATCTGTCAATTTCTTAATATTGCGGTAAAAAGTCGAGCTTTTAATTCAACATCTATATTTTTGTCTTAAAATAACACACAATCATATTTAAATTATAAACACAGTTTTAAACAATTATGATATGCATTTAGTGGAAATATTTGGTTTAAGGTAAAACTCCACGGCAACAGAAACATATAGGTTTGAAACTGGAAAATAGTGTACACCTAATTCAAAATGTAATTTAAAACGAACAGCGTGAAATTGGAGATTATTTTTAAATGCATACGTTCTAAATGACAGTTTCACATCATTAAATCACGCATTTTTTATGATAATCGCTTCTGCTGAAAAATAACATCTTAAACACAAGTGTTCAATTATAAGTTGAACACCTCTGGTATGCATTGCGTATTGTACGCGTGACAAAAATTGTATTGCGAATTTATATTTTAATACTAATGCGTATTCTTAAAACAACTTTTCAAAAAAACATTAATGTAAAATGTTTACTCAGTAAATACTCTTTGTCATTAATACAAGAAATCCATGGATTCACATGTCTCGCCTAACGGGGGCTGGACTTAAAAAGAAAAAGGTCATTGATGCTTAAATGAAAGTTTGTAAACATTCTAGTAATTAACAAGAGGTCAATGACCTTGAAGCTCTACTGATTGATTTTGATTTCAGGAAGTAGTCGCTACAAACTTGTTTTTTGAAAATTTAGTTTTAGCCGTGGCGGCCATCTTGAATTTCCGGCCGACCTGATATTTTGCTAGGATCAATTAGACATCAAGAGCAACATTCCTGTGAAGTTCATGAAAATCCGTCAAGTAGTTTCAGAGGAGTAGTCGCTACAAGTTTTCATTATATAATTCTATGTAAACAAAGATGGCCGCTGACAGCCATTTTAACATCTAATCAAAATGATTTTTTACAAGGACCAATACCATGTAATGCTGATCATTTTAGAAAAAGTCCCATATCAATATCACTTATAGTTTTCAAGAAGTAGTCGCTACAAACTTGCATTTTGAAAATCTATTTTTAGCCATGGCGGCCATCTTGAATTTCCGGCCGACCTGAAATTTTGCTACGATCAATTAGACATCAAGAGCAACATTTCTGTGAAGTTTCATGAAAATCCGTCAAGTAATTTCAGAGGAGTAGTCGCTACAAGTTTTCATTATATAACTATGTAAACAAAGATGGCCACTGGCAGCCATGCTTAATGTCGAATCAAAATAATGTTCGACTCGGATAAACATCATGTCATGCTGATCATTTTAGAAAAAGTCCCATATCAATATCACTTATAGTTTTCAAGAAGTAGTCGCTACAAACTTGTATTTTGAAAGTCTATTTTTAGCCATGGCGGCCATCTTGAATTTCCGGCCGACCTGAAATTTTGCTAGGATCAATTAGACATCAAGAGCAACATTTCTGTGAAGTTTCATGAAAATCCGTCAAGCAGTTTCAGAGGAGTAGTCGCTACAAGTTTTCATTATATAACTCTATGTAAACAAAGATGGCCACTGGCAGCCATGTTTAATGTCGAATCAAAATAATGTTCGACTCGGATAACCATCATGTCATGCTGATCATTTTAGAAAAAGTCTCGTATCAATATCACTTATAGTTTTCAAGAAGTAGTCGCTACAAACTTATTTTTTAAAAATCTATTTTTAACTGTGGCAGCCATCTTGAATTTCTGGCCGATCTGAAATTTTGCTAGGATCAATTAGACATTAAGAGCAACAATCCTGTAAAGTTTCATGAAAATCCGCCAAGTAGTTTCAGAGCAGTAGTCGCTACAAGATTTTACTATATAACTCTATGAAAACAAAGATGGCCGCTGCAGCCACGTTTAACGTCGAATCAAAACGATTTTTGATAAGGACCAAGATCATGTCATGCTGATCATTTTACAAAAAGTCCCATATCAATATCACTTATAGTTTTCAAGAAGTAGTCGCTACAAACTTGTATTTTGAAAATTTATTTTTAGCCGTGGCGGCCATCTTGAATTTCCGGCCGACCTGAAATTTTGCTAGGATCATTTAGACATCAAGAGCAACATTCCTGTGAAGTTTCATGAAAATCTGTCAAGTAGTTTCAGAGGAGTAGTCGCTACAAGTTTTCATTATATAACTCTATGTAAACAAAGATGGCCACTGGCAGCCATGTTTAACGTCAAATCAAAACGATTTTCGACAAGGACCAACATCATGTCATGCTGATCATTTTAGAAAAAGTCCCATATCAATACCACTTATAGTTTTCAAGAAGTAGTTGCTACAAACTTGAATTTAAAAAAACTATTTTTCGCTTTGGCGGCCATCTTGGATTTCACATCAACATGAATTTTTGCTAGGATCAACTAGACTTCATGGGCAACATTTTTGTAAAGTTTTATGAATATCCATCCAGTAGTTTCAGAGGAGTAGTCGCTACAAATAAAAGTTAACGGACGGACGGAGGGACGGACAGACAGACGGCATAAGCTCTGCTGATCTCTGATCAGTAGAGCAAAAAACAATCGAGTTTGCTGTTTGCTGAGATGACATTTAAGTGCATTTGTTTAAAAACAAAATGCCATTCTATTAAAAACAAGAGGTCAATGACCTTGAAGCTCTACTGATTGATTTTGATTTCAGGAAGTAGTCGCTAAAAGTTTACGGACAGACGGACTGACAGACGACGGACGCCGCACCACGGCATAAGCTCTGCTGATCTCTGATCAGTCGAGCTAACAAGAGGCCCAAGAGGGCCTGTGGATGCTCTACTGGCTAAAACGGCTCTTATATCAAGGGTTGTCGACATAAAATTCCCATCAGTAGTTTTTTTAAAACATTGCAAAAACAACAGGGATAGGATGGCCTTAGATCGCTCACCTGGTAATCATGGGCAATATGTCTGCTGTGTCTAGTCTGGCATGAGTATTTTTTAATTTGTCCCACTTTCTTCTATGAATGAAATTTCATAAAAATGGGGGGGGGTATATTAACATTCTAAACAAATATGGTAAAGATCAGATAAAAAATTAAGTAACTACAGATTTAACAAAGGAAAATACAAAAAAATAATATAGAATTTTTCAACAAATCAAGGGCCATAACCTGTCGTTACTAACTAGATCCAGCTGGTTTTCGAACGTGTCCAAAATTTCATTGATATACCACAATTAGACATCATACTGAGCTGAGGCTTCCTGCGAAATTTTGTAGAAATCCAACAAGCCGTTTAGGAGGAGTAGAGCCGACAAGAAATTTAAAGTAAAAATGTCAAAGTGCCATAACTCCGTCATAAATCAGCAAACTGGAATAAAAGCGCGATATACACAACTAGACATCTTACCGATGCTTCCTGCCAAGTTTCGTCGGAGTAGCGCTGACAAGAAATTAAAAAAAAAATGTCAAGGGGCTGTAACTCCATCAAAAATCAATGAACGAAAAAAAAAAAAATGCAATAGGCACAGCAATGCTTCCTGCTGACATGGCGTTAACACCAAAAAAAAAAAAAAATAATAATAATAATAATAATAATAATAATAATGAAATAAGAAAATTAAAAAAAAAAAAATTTAAATTTAAAAAATTTAAAAAAAAATCAAACAAAAGAAATAATTAAAACAAAATAATTAAAACAAAAAAAAAAAATCAAAAAAAAATTACTAATAAAAAAAAAGGCAGAACATCTGGTAAAGTTTGGTAACGATCAGATGAAAAATGAAAGCCTAACGAATTAACGAGGCTGATTATAGCATTTTTAACTAAATCAAGGGCCATAACTGCGCTATTATTGGTCTGGACTGGTTTTCGAACTTGTGCGAGCTTTCACTGATATTAACAATCTGGTAAAGTTTGGTAAAGATCGGATGAAAAATGAAGGCCTTTGGCCAGTAGAGCTTAAAATCATAAGCTCCAAAAATTAGGTCAATGTCATACATGAAATCCAGGCATCCAAAAAAAAGACGCACTAACGAAGACACAACTACGTCAAAATAGAATATGTTTTCTTCCAAAGATTAAGCTATCAATTAGGTTTAAAACATCTAGTGCATAATTCTAGTTCATGAGAAAGTGATGTAAATGTAACAATTAAAGTTATCTGCCCTTTGCTTGGATGGTGAAGGTCACATCCACATTTGCTTTGTCACGTTGCAATGTACCACTCAAGATACAACTATAAGCAAAGTTTGAAAGGTCTTAGTGCATACAGTTTGTGAAAAAGTGACCTAAAAGCCAAAGTTGAAGGTAAAAATTATAAGGTTATCTGCCCTTGCTTGGAGGTCAAGGTCACTTCCACATTTGCTTTGTCACGTTGCGATGTACCACTCAAGATACAACTATAAGCAAAGTTTTAAAGGTCTAGTGCATACAGTTTGTGAAAAGTGACCTAAACGCAAAAGTTGAACCTAAAAATTAGTAAGTTACATGTATCTTCCCTTTGCTTGGAGGGTCAAGGTCACTTCCACATTTGCTTTTTCACATTGCCATGTACCACCCAAGAAACAATTATAAGCAAAGTTTGAAAGGTCTAGTGCATATAGTTTGTGAAAAAGTGACCTAAACGCAAAAGTTGAACCTAAAAATTAGTAAGTTATCTGCCCTTTGCTTGGAGAGTCAAGGTCACTTCCACATTTGCTTTGTCACGTTGCGATGTACACCCATGATACAACTATAATCAAAGTTTGAAAGGTCTAGTGCATCCAGTTTGTGAGAAAATGACCTAAAAGCAAAACTTGAATGTTGACGCCGCCGCCGCTGGAAAAGCAACACGTACCTATGTCTCTTTTTTTCTTCGAAAAGGCGAGACAATAAAACAACATGTTACCCCTTCCGCTTATATTTATGCATTAAAGCTGTCAGTCGTTTTTAAATGGCATTAATTTGTGTCAAACAGTCGACTTTTTTTTTAAAAAAACAACAATGCTTTATCACAATATATCGAGGTAAACTGATATATTGCCGACCCTAAAACTTTTTATGAATTTTTTTTTTTTAAAAACAACAACAATGCTTTATCACAATATATCAAGGTAAACTGACATCACAGAGAAGCATCAACTTGTATGGGGTTTATGAGATAAATACACGTAGAACCTCACAATATCTTGCTCCAAAAAAAAAAAGAAAAAAAAAAAAAATGCCTACCTACCGAACCTATTTTTTAGAGCATGCAATAGGAAACACACCTATTATTTTTTTTGCCTAAATAACAGACCAGTTCACAGTCATCTGTTTAAAGTACCTCTACACTGACCTAATGGACCACATGTGGTCAACTAGGATGTCTGTGATAAGATTAATGGTTTTATTGCTATTATAGCTAATCAGTAAAATTTCCTTTAGATAAGCATTGGCTCACTGAGAGCTGTTTCCATACAGTAATGCATAGGGCACTGAAACATGGCTTGGCCTAACTAGCCTGGCCTCATTGGCCTGGCCTGGCCTAAAACTTGTTTACCTTAATTGTTATTGTTCCAGGTCATGTCCTTAGTTAGGTTTGATTGACCAACTTCACAATGAGGGGCATTCACAAAGGTCTAAACTTCAGATAACTATAATTCATCCTGTTATTTGATTGAATTAGCATTGCTTATGATATGTCAATGCTTTTAATCATGAGAAACGTGTATAAGGAAGGAACATAAACTTGTGCAAATAGGAAAACAATAATATATAAGAATGATATGAAAATAATAAAATAAATTAATGTTTGAAATTGATAATACGATTGAGTCATTGATAAATGAATGGCAGGATGTACAAGAATATATTAATGCAATGATAATGATTCAATGAAAAAGTTGGGCAGATGAAATGAATTTTAGTCAAATATTTATTAAGAGACCACTAATGGGACAAGCAAAGTTGTTCTCTGAATACAGGTGCATTTTCAATAAAACAACAACAATACACTTGGGAACTTAAAATGGTGTATAGTCTAAGAGCAGGTGGTATTTTAATAGAGGCGGTGTTCACATTCAAATGCTTTATAGTTATGATAGCAACGTATATCAACGGATGTTGGTTGATATGATCTGTTTTATTTCGCTTTATATTTGTTTTCCCCAACCACATTGTAGTTACGCGAAAACTATGAGATATCAGGTCAAACTTTAGCATAGCTGTCCTTTTACCTCAACAATGGGCATTGTATAAAAGCTGAATTTCAAGGTTACCATATCTAAAATCTTTGAAAATGGTCCTTCAGTGACAATTTTCAAGATGCACAACTCATTTTACAAAATTTGATTAGTTTGGCCTTCGTTGTTTAGACATAAAAGTAAATTGTGTGAACCATATTTGAAAATAAGATTCTTTAAAGATAGAAACTTGAAACATGGGATATAATGATCTTTGTGTATTATTTGAATATATTTTCACATGACCAAGACATGTTTAAAAGTGATAATAACCATCGGTTTATGCAACGTGTTTGTGGCAAATGTTTAACAGCATATGAAAGTTAGAATACTAGTCGACCTTAAAAACGAAGGTTAATATTAGCTGTGATTTGCTTGAAGAGCCTTGAAAAACAGAAATGTTTAAGTGTTTCAAAGCGTGTCCTGTTGCTATCGTATTGCTTTACCATATAACTATTTGGCTGAATTATAATCACCTTGTAAAACTAAATGTAGTTCAAGGTGATGGAACATTAATGGGTTCTGTCTGGTCAGATCAGGGTCAGCTCCCTAGAACTGTAAACAAGTTACAATAATGAATGATTGCTGGGATCCATTAAACCACTAATTAATCCGAGTTCTTGATTACTCTAAAGCATGTACATTTAAACTTTATTTCAGAGTGATTTTGCATATATCTTTCTAAAACTATGGAATCTTTAATTAAATAACTGTTGAGGGAAAAATGATATCATGTTATGTTGATAGTAATGAGAGAAAAAAAGAGTTTTGTTTTGTCTACAAGATTCAAACACGTACTACCATATTTCAAAACTATTTTAGAACAGTGTCTTACGCTCTGGACTACCAATGGCACCACTGAGCCTATTTATGATTTTCAGTCAAATAATATTTTTTAAGGAACATGTCAACAAAATGCAACATTTACTTGTCTTTACCCTTGTTGGGAGCAACTGTTGATTATAAGTCTATGCAAAACATGTGACCTCTGGGGCGTGCCAGGTTTGACTCTGAGGTCACCATTTTGAACAAACTTGATAGAAGACCATAAGCTGACGCGATCATTGATAAAGAAAAAAACTGTCAAAATATGTTCAGTGGTTCTTGAAAATAAGCTGTTTGACCATATATGGTAATGGTGGCCATCTTGACAGCTTTGACCTCAGGATCATCCATGTGAAGTTTGGTTAATGTCAAGCGGTTTATGCAAGACGTCATTTAAGCAAAAGTTAACGGATGGGCGATGATGTCTCTTTATGCTAGAGAGATGTCTCTTTAAACTCTAGAGATATGTCTCTTTAAGTTAGAGAAATGTCTCTTTAAGCTAGAGAGATTTCTCTGTAAACTAGAAAGTGGTCTCTTTAAGCTAGAGAGATGTCCTTTTAAGCTAGAAAGATGTCTCTTTAACTAGAGAGATGTCCCTTCAAACTAGAGTGAGTTCTCTTTAAACTAGAGAGATGTCTCTTTAAGCTACTAGGGAGATGTCTCTTTAAACTCTAGAGATATGTCTCTATAAGCTAGAGAGATTTCTCTGTAAACAAGAAAGATGTCCCTTTAAGCTACAGAGATGTCCCTTTAAGCTAGAAAGATGTCTCTTTAAACTAGAGAGATGTCTCTTTAAACTAGTGATTTCTCTTTAAACTAGAGAGATGTCTCTTTCAGTTACAAATATGTCCCTTTCAGCTAGAAAGCTGTCTCTTTAAACTAGAGAGATGTCTCTTTAAACTAGAGTGATTTCTCTTTAAACTAGAGAGATGTCTCTTTCAGCTACAAATATGTCCCTTTAAGCTAGAAAGATGTCTCTTTAAACTAGACAGATGTCTCTTTAAACTAGAGAGATGTCTCTTAAAACTAGAGTGATTTCTCTGTAAGCTAGAGAGATGTCTCTGTAAACTAGAAAAATGTCTCTTTAAGCTTCAGAGATGTCCCTTTAAGCTAGAAATATGTCTCTTTAAACTAGAGAGATGTCTCTTTCAACTATAGTTATTTCTCTTTAAAATAGAGAGATGTCTCTTTAAACTAGAGTGTTTTCTCTTTAAACTAGGGAGATGACTCTTTAAACTAGAGTGATTTCTCTTTCAGCTACGAATATGTCCCTTTAAGCTAGAGAGACGTCTCTTTAAGCTAGAGGAATGTCTATTTAAGCTATAGAGATGTCCCTTTATGCTAGAAATATGTCTCTTTAAACTAGAGAGATGTCTCTTTAAGCTAGAGTGATTTCTCTTTAAACTCTAGATATAGGTCTCTTTAAGTTAGAAAAATGTCTCTTTAAGCTACAGAGATGTCTCTGTAAACTAGAAAGATGTCTCTTTAAAATAGAAATGTGTCTCTTTAAACTAGAGAGATGTGTCTTTAAACTATAGTGATTTCTCTTTAAACTAGAGAGATGTCTATGTAAAGCTACAAATATGTCCCTTTCAGCTAGAAAGATATCTCTTTAAACTAGAGAGAAGTCTCTTTAAACTAGAGAGATGTCTCTTTAAACTAGAGTGATTTCTCTTCAAACTAGAGAGATGTCTCTTTAAGCTAGAGAGATGTCTCTGTAAACTAGAAAAATGTCTCTTTAAGCTACAGAGATGTCCCTTAAAGCTAGAAATATGTCTCTTTAAACTATAGTTATTTCTCTTTAAACTAGAGAGATGTCTCTTTAAGCTACAAATATGTCCCTTTAACCTAGAAAGATGGCTCTTTAAACTAGAGAGATGTCTCGTTAAACTAGAGTGATGTCTCTTTAAACTAGAGTGATTTCTCTTTAAGCTAGAGAGATGTCTCTTTAAGCTAGAGAGATGTCTCTTTAAGCTAGACAGATGTCTCTTTAAGCTAGACAGATGTCTCTTTAAACTACAGAGATGTCCCTTTAAGTAGAAATATGTCTCTTTCAACTAGATAGATGTCTCTTTAAGCTGTTAGGGATATGTCTCTTTAAGCTAAAGAGATGTCTAGTTAAATTTTAGAGATATGTCTCTTTAAGTTAGAGAAATGTCTCTTTAAGCTAGAGAGATAGAGACTCTCTGTAAACTAGAAAGATGTCTCTTTAAGCTACAGAGATGTCCATTTAAGCTAGAAAGATGTCTCTTTAAACTAGGGAGATGTCTCTTTAAACTAGAGAGATGTCTCTTTAAAATACAGTGATTTCTCTTTAAAATAGAGAGATGTCTCTTTAAGCTACAGATATGTCCCTTTAAGCTGGAAAGATATCTCTTTAAACTAAAGAGATGTCTCTTTAAACTAGATTGATTTCTATTTAAGCTAGAGAGATGTTTCTTTAAGCTAGAGAGATGTCCCTTTAAGCTAGAGAGATGTCTCTTTACGCTAGAGTGAGGTCTCTTTAAGCTAGAGATATGTCTCTTTAAGCTAGAGATACCTCTTTAAACTTGAGAGGTGTCTCTTCAAACTAGAGAGCTGTCTCTTTAAGCTAGAGAGATTAAGGATTTAAAGAAGCTAAGTTATTAACACCAGCTATTTCTGTAAGCTAGTGTGTTATAATTGTATTGTTGGTTGCTTGTTCCAGAGAATTGCAACTTCATATGCATTTGGTTCATGAGAACTTGTTCAAAATATAAAACGCAATGTAATTCTGCCAACAACAAAAAGGGATATGTTTTTAATGCTGTAATCATGTGATTGTTGCATTAAGCGCTTGAAGTTAATTGCCTAGAAATTATATTTGTTTCCATTATTCCATGTCAACTGTCTATTTCACATTAATTAATAAAAACTTTTTTCCATTACATCATAAACTGGTTGCATTTTATCGTATGAAGATAATAATGTGTTGATTCAACATGATAACTTATCAAATTTTCATTTCTGAATGACCCTCACAAGGTGTACAATTCCTAACATACTCTGTACAGCTGCATTGTCCCATGAGAGATGTGCTAACCTTAATGTGAGCCATTGACCGTGTAGAAATAACATAAATGACCTGGATACGCAAACATTAACCCCAGTTTTGAACCCATGACTCCTTGGCCTGACCTAAACTAGACCCAAGGGACCAATTTATCTTAGGCCAGGCCAGGCCAGGCCAGGCCAGGCCAGGCCAGGCTAATGAGGCCAAGCCATGTTTCAGTGTATGCCAATGCATAGGACTGTGTACGCCTCTATTGAGAACCCTGTAATAAGCATATATAATTTAGCAGTAAATAAGCAAGCTTTCCATGCCATTAGCGTTGGAAAAGAGGTCCTTAAAGGGACACAAGGCAATCTTGATTTTGAAAAACTCGCGGTGTCCCGTTTTCTCCATAACTTGCATTTGTTCAATCAATAATATTAATTATAAGAATAGTATTAAGCAAATCATTTTTGCATATTACTAACTGTTGATAATATTGCACCAATAATATATTTAAACCTATTGAAATGGAATTGAACTGAATGTTGTTTAACGGCTCATCAACACAGTATAGGTTATTTAGAGCCGCCCCAGAGAGAGGGGAAGGATACATAGCAATCCGGGAACCTGCCCTACTCTTATTATCGAATAGATTCCTATGGTTCTTTTACGTGCTCGGAGGATAGACCGATACACGGGACCTCCCAGTTTACGTCCCCATTCAATGAAGTGTTTTGCCCAAGAACACACGGACGGAACTCAGTGGCACCACGGAGGATTGAACCCGGGGCCTCCGGTTAACAAATCCGCCGTGCTACCGACTGCGCCACGCCAGCCCATTAATCCTATTATAAAATAAGAAGAAACAAATAAAAACTCGAAAGCTCCCCCACACAAAGTGTGGTAGGGGAGCCATTGATTTTGTGCTTTCTGTCTGTCTGCGTGTCTGTAGGTCTGTGTCACAAACGATGTCCGATCAATAACTAGAGAATGGTTGGACCTAGGGTCATCAAACTTATAAGGATGGTTGGTCATGACAAGTAGATGACCCCTATTGATTTTGGGGTCACTAGGTCAAAGGTCAAGGTTGCGGTGACGTTGACTATCAAAACGATGTCCGATCAATAACTAGAGAATGGTTGCACCTAGGGTCCTCAAACTTGGAAGGATGGTTGGTCATGACAAGTAGATGACCCCTATTGATTTTTGGGTCACAAGGTCAAAGGTCAAGGTTGCGGTGACATTGACTATCAAAACGATGTCCGATCAATAACTAGAGAATGGTTGGACCTAGGGTCCTCAAACTTGGAAGGATGGTTGGTCATGACAAGTAGATGACCCCTATTGATTTTGGGGTCACTAGGTCAAAGGTCAAGGTTGCAGTGACATTGACTATCAAAACGATGTCCGATCAATAATTAGACAATGGTTGGACCTAGGGTCCTCAAACTTGGAAGGATGGTTGGTCATGACAAGTAGATGACCCCTATTGATTTTTGGGTCACTAGGTCAAAGGTCAAGGTTGCGGTGACATTGACTATCAAAACGATGTCCGATCAATAGTTAGAGAATGGTTGGACCTAGGGTCCTCAAACTTGGAAGGATGGTTGGTCATGACAAGTAGATATTGATTTTGGGGTCACTAGGTCAAATGTCAAGGTTGCGGTGAATCAAAACGATGTCCGATCAATAACTAGAGAATGGTTGGACCTAGGGTCCTCAAACTTGGAAGCATGGTTGGTCATGACAAGTAGATGACCCCTATTGATTTTGGGTCACTAGGTCAAAGGTCAAGGTTGCAGTGACATTGACTATCAAAACGATGTCCAATCAATAACTAGAGAATGGTTGGACCTAGGGTTCTTTAAACTTGGATGGATGGTTGGTCATGACCAGTAGATGACCCCTATTGATTTTGGGGTCACTAGGTAAAAGGTCAAGGTTGCGGTGACATTGACTATCAAAACGATATCTGGTCAATAACTAGAGAATGGTTGGACCTAGGGTCCTCAAATTTGGAAGGATGGTTTGTCATGACCAGTAGATGATCCCTATTGATTTATTTTTTTTGTTGAGGTTGCGGTGACATTGACTATCAAAACAATATCCGGTCAATAACTAGAGAATGGTTGGACCTAGGGTCCTCAAACTTGGAAGGATGGTTGGTCATGACCAGTAGATGATCCCTATTGATTTAATTATTTTTTTTGTTGATTTTTTTTTTTTAATTTTATTTTATATTTTTTTTAAATATTTTTTTTATTTTTTTTATTTTTTTTTTTTCATTTTTGCATAAAAAGTTTTAGGGTCAGCCCCTTAAAAAAATAGGGTCGGTCGGGTTACCTGAACCACACATATTTTTTTATATGGCCTTACTGATACAGTCAGAGGGATATTGAATATCAAAACGATCTCAGATCAATAGAGAACGGTTGGACCTAGAGTCGTCAATTATGCCTGTTCGGGCGAGTTGGGGAGCCATACGTTTTTGTCCCATGGACAATAACAATTTCTAGTTTTATTTAATTATATGCATACAGGTTTAAAGTCATTTTGATATTGGATTAATAAATTGAGATGCATATTTCAATGTGTTATAAACATTTCAAGATTGCCATGTGTCCCTTTAACATTTGCGGCGGGCAGCATCATTAAATTATGGCTCCCCCACACAAAGTGTGGTAGGGGAGCCATATTGATTTTGTGCTTTCTGTCTGTCTGTCTGTCTGTTTCTCTGCGTGTCTGTGTCACAAACGATGTCCGATCAATAACTACAGAGTGGTTGGACCTAGGGTCCTCAAACTTGAAAGGATGGTTGGTCATGACAAGTAGATGACCCCTATTGATTTTGGGGGTCACTAGGTCAAAGGTCAAGGTTGCGGTGACATTGACTATCAAAACGATGTCCGATCAATAACTACAGAATGGTTGGACCTAGGGTCCTCAAACTTGGATGGTTGGTTGGTCATGACAAGTACATGACCCCTATTGATTTTGGGGTCACTAGGTCAAAGGTCAAGGTTGCGGTGACATTGACTATCAAGATGATGTCCGATCAATAACTAGAGAATGGTTGGACCTAGGGTCCTCAAACTTGGAGGGATGGTTGGTCATGACAAGTAGATGACCCCTATTGACTTTGGGGTCACTAGGTCAAAGGTCAAGGTTGCAGTGACATTGACTATCAAAACGACGTCCGATCAATAACTAGAGAATGGTTGGACCTAGGGTCCTCAAACTTGGAAGGATGGTTGGTCATGACCAGTAGATGACCGCTATTGATTTATTTTTTTTTTTTTAATTTTTATTTTTTTAATTTTTTTTTTTAATTTTTTTTTTAATTTTTGCATAAAAAGTTTTAGGGTCGGCCCCTTAAAATAATAGGGTCGGTCGGGTTACCTGAACCACACATATTTTTTTATGTGGCCTTACTGATACAGATAGTAGATACAGTCACAGGGATATTGATTATCAAAACAATCTCAGATCAATAGAGGACGGTTGGACATAGAGTCGTCAATTATGCCTGTTCGGGCTATTGGGTTAGCCATACGTTTTTGTCCCATGGACAATAACAATTTCTAGTTATTGCTAGAAAACACAGTCAGTCAACATTAAAGTGACACACGGCAATCTTGAAGTGTTTGATATATGGGTGTCTCAATTTATAATATCCTGGATCATGTTTATTTTTAACCTGCATCGTTACATTTAAATAAACAAGATTTTAAGTATTCACTTTTTTGTCTTATTCTACCATAAGTTTTAATATATTATTGGTGCAATAATATCAAAACTCCATAATATGCAAATACAATTTCAGAGCTCTAGATAAGGATTTTACTATTTTTTACCCTTCATTTTTTTTATATAAATTTGTGTTTTTCTACCCGAATAATTTTTGTTATCAATATTTTTATCCTTTATTTGTTTATATTTGCTTTTTTCCTTCAATTATTCAGAATTATTGTAAGTTGTACAGTTTCAACTATATATGTCTATGCACATATGTGTGTTGTTTGGTTTGTGTTTCTCTTTTTTACTTTGCAACACATCGGTCAATTAAATCAAACAATATTTCCCGAACAATTGACTCAGAAGAAAGGTAAAGGTCTGGTAATTTTATTTACATTGTGATCTATGTTTATACATTTTTCCGCCCGGGAATGCGTTTATAAATCTGACGATATGTTTTCGCTTTGTTTTCGGGAAAAATTGACAGGACATTAATACACAGACTGGATTACAGTACTTATACATGTACATTGTTTCAACACATTTTAAGGCGTAAACATAAACCCGAAACCCGACTATGAAATGTCCGTTTTGTCAGGCGTAGATTTGTTTTGAAT